>JASANB010000691.1:0-19226 GCA_030248155.1 Sabatieria punctata | reverse complement strand
ATGTATGTATGTATGTATGTATGTATGTATGTATGTATGTATGTATGTATGTATGTAGGTAATGTATGTATGTATGTATGTATGTATGTATGTATGTATGTATGTATGTATGTATGTATGTATGTATGTATGTATGTATGTATGTATGTATGTATGTATGTATGTATGTATGTATGTATGTATGTATGTATGTATGTATGTATGTATGTATGTATGTATGTATGTATGTATGTATGTATGTATGTATGTATGTATGTATGTATGTATGTATGTATGTATGTATGTATGTATGTATGTATGTATGTATGTATGTATGTATGTATGTATGTATGTATGTATGTATGTATGTATGTATGTATGTATGTATGTATGTATGTATGTATGTATGTATGTATGTATGTATGTATGTATGTATGTATGTATGTATGTATGTATGTATGTATGTATGTATGTATGTATGTATGTATGTATGTATGTATGTATGTATGTATGTATGTATGTATGTATGTATGTATGTATGTATGTATGTATGTATGTATGTATGTATGTATGTATGTATGTATGTATGTATGTATGTATGTATGTATGTATGTATGTATGTATGTATGTATGTATGTATGTATGTATGTATGTATGTATAATTATGCTTAGTAGGAAGTTGATTCATTAGAAACTGATAATGAATTTCATAGTGAGAAATGACCAAACTAAGCTACATCAATGGTGTATCCAGGATTTTGCTAAAGGGGGGTTGTAAATTTTTGAAGTTGCCTGGTTGAGCCACTGCCCAACAAGGGTGAGAAAATTTTGAGAAATTAGCCTTCTAAAAATGGATTTTAAAAGATATTCTGATCATAAAATAGACAGTTTTAGATCATGGTTAGACAGTTTGAGTACATAATTCCTTCATTTCTCTGATTTTTAGTCAATTTTCCTTCCTACCTCCGCCGCAAAGGGGAGTGTACCGACCCTACACCCCCTGGATACGCCACTGAACTACATCAGTCAAGGATCACTTATCAGATCACCCATTTCTGTTGCGCCACAATTCGTCTTCAACATTGACATGGTTGTGATCATTTATGTAAGCATCACAGCAGATGTAAATGTGCTCATCAGTATCTTGGCTGTTCAATGTCAAGTTGCTCATCTTCATTTTTAGGAACTAAAAGATAACACAAGACAATGAAGAAAATTTGCTGCATCCCTATTACTCTGAGTACGCTGTCGCTTTTGTGCAGGTCCTCTTGGCCTGGTAGCCGTGCCATCACTGCGTGCTTTGCGTGAAAAGTAGGACATAATTTTTTGCTCCGTAGGACATAATTTGTTGCTCCGTAAGGTACTCGTTTGGCTGGAAACGAAGTGAAGCTGCAACATATGTACATGAATGTAATAATTAGGATTAGGTTTCAGTTCATGTGCTAACCACTAGAATCCCGAACATAAGGCATTTCCTTTGCCAGTGTCCCAGCATTATGCTTCATTCGGTCTGTACGACGTTCATCAAACTTCTCATCCAGCCAAGCCACCTGGTTCGAGTTAGAGCGAATGTTTGGTGAAGATTCACGCAGAGCCCAACCTGGTTCTAATGGCTTACGTCCTGCGATGCATTGACTATTGATCGCTTCTTCAGTATCAACCTCCCTTTCGAGTTGTTGATGGATGTCACTTGAACTTGTGAAAATATTCTCAAGATTGATCTGATACATTTGCTGAGCCACATCCTGCATTGTTTGTCGCTCTGGAATCATCTGATGGGTACCACTGATGATTATGAAGACTGGAGGGATGCATGGTATGTTATCACTACCAAAAACTGCTTTGGTTTTCAATCATAGTTCATTACCCTAAATCATTCTAGGTTTATTGAAGCAATCTATCAGACCACAATTTGCAAGAACAGCCACATCTACTATTATTACTACGATGTGAGATCTGCTTTAACCTGGAATACTTGGTTTAACGTTATCGAGCCACTGTGAAATGTCTGACCAGTGTGAGTGCCAATGTGTGCCTTCAGTACATTGATGGTTTCAAAAATATATGTATAACTTTATTATATAAAGCCAGTTTGAAATAAATACATACATACATACATACATACATACATACATACATACATACATACATACATACATACATACATACATACATACATACATACATACATACATACATACATACATACATACATACATACATACATACATACATACATACATACATACATACATACATACATACATACATACATACATACATACATACATACATACATACATACATACATACATACATACATACATACATACATACATACATACATACATACATACATACATACATACATACATACATACATACATACATACATACATACATACATACATACATACATACATACATACATACATACATACATACATACATACATACATACATACATACATACATACATACATACATACATACATACATACATACATACATACATACATACATACATACATACATACATACATACATACATACATACATACATACATACATACATACATACATACATACATACATACATACATACATACATACATACATACATACATACATACATACATACATACATACATACATACATACATACATACATACATACATACATACATACATACATACATACATACATACCAGGGTTGTATATTTTTCCGAAAAAAACCTCGGCCTTTTTTTCCAGTTTTTTTCCGGTTTTTTTCCTAAATCGCGGAAAAAAACTCCAGCCCAAGTTCTGAGTATCCTAGGCTGGTTTTATGATTCCTAACGCTTTCTAGCGCCTTCCTCAGTCTTGTTAGACCAGAAATACACGTGTTACATTGATATAAATCACGAAACAGGCATGAAACAGTGTCTGACAGGTTCCATAAATAAGGCTATATGCAAATTTTCTTACAGCAGTTTGCATTTTTGTTTTTTCATGCCAAATTTGGTCTTTTTTGTTGTTTTTCTAACAGTTTTGAGTCAGTATGGCCTATTATACATAGCAAAAGTCCATTTTTTAAACGAAAAATGACGTAAATTAGCTATTTTTAGCTTGAGTTTTTTTCCGCGATTTATGTTTTTTTCCGACCCTTAGGAAAAAAACCGTTTTTTTTTCCGGAAAAAAACAGTTTTTTTCCGGTGTTTTTTTCCCACCTCACATCCCTGATACATACATACATACATACATACATACATACATACATACATACATACATACATACATACATACATACATACATAGGCATGGGATACATGCTTAAATAACGGTAAATAAGCGAATTTTTGGTTATCTTTGAACTTTGAGTGGAAATTTGATATGCAGAGGCATGCGTTTTTGCCACTTTCTATACACCGTTAGAAGCGCAATTCACAGGGCTATAAAATATAAAAAAATCCCGAGGGTACCCTTTTTTATTTTCGAGAAAAATCTAATTTAGTGAACTTCACCATGAAATTTTTTTGCGGATTTTTTCACATTCGATGTCGTGGTTAGAGAACGAAACAGCGAAACAGTACTACTTATGCGGCAAACGAAAGCCCATGTCATGACGATTTGTTTGGCACCAACCACAACGTTCTAGCTGCTTTGGATCGCAAGTGACACTCAGTCAAACATGACCTATTGACAGTCCGATTTTGATGGTTGCCCACCCTGCTTCTGAGGGCTGGCTCTGCCGGACCAGGGCACCTAGAGGGCTGTGCTCTTTAGGTTTAGCACAAGTCATCGTTAGGTACAACTTCCCCAAACCGGAGGTCCCAGGGCTAAGTTTTCACGATGGCCGATTTTTCGACTTGCACATAGCAGGGTCGATTCTCTCGCGAACTGACTCTTAAATGTCTGCAGCAACATTGAAGAGCTGCTGACTCCGCACACTTGAAGCAGGAGGGCAGAAGCAGACTAGCATTTCGGCTGAGGGGTGGAAAATTTTCAAATCCTGAGGGAGGGGTACCGCCGGCTGATGGGTGGTTGAAAGCATGGTAAAAAGTCCAATTTTTTACTAAAGTTATTTGTCATTAAAATAAGTTAAAATACGCTATTCTGTCTGAGCTCATTTATGCCTAATGAGGGTGGGCATCGGCCTGAGAGGTCAACCTTTTCATTGAAGGGCTTCAGAAGGGTCACTACCTTTTCTGCGATGCTCTATTTAATTGATATCAGATCGTTGATTGCATCAGTGGTTGACTGATCATCAGCGAGAGCAGTTTGTTCTTTCAAATATTCAGATTTTTTTGCATAACTATAAATATCGACATCGATATTGAACTGAAAATATCGATATCGAATATAGTCGAATTTTGATATCGTCCGAACCGAACACAAAAAACGCTCACCAAGCGCAAATTTTCGAACAAAATATTGCCTTAAATACGTACAGCTAAAAGGAGCTGCTTCACAGACGATTTTAGCGTCTGAAATTGCAAAAATCTGCTGAAAAAGTTACTTGCCAGAAAATCGGCGGAGGAGGGGTGAATACTCTCGCGAGAGAGGTGGTTTGACCTAAGTTGGGTAGGCGACAGACCCCGGTTACACGCACCATACATGTCCTTTAATCACTTTAATACATGTAACAGGGTGTCTGCTCTGCCCCGCCCACCGGACTTAGGCCAGACCCCCCGCATGCCACCCCCTCCGAGACGATTTTCCCGATCCCCCTCCGATTTTTCTGGAACGGACTGGAGCTGCCTAAGCAAGTAAATCTACAATAGCAACCACACATGTGTTGGGACAAACGGAACGGGGCATACATGTAACAGCTCCGGGCCGACCTGGGGGACGGGGGTAGGGGGGGGGGTTTCCTCAGGTGGGGGGTCGAGGGGGGGGGATTCGCCCAGGTGGGGGGTCCCAAATTTCAAAAAGCTCCAAAACGCCTAGAAATGCGTTTTTAGCACGTTTTTTTTTTAGTAAGGACGCTAAAAATCGCTATTTTAAGCTGCCAAATAGCGTTTTAAAGCTAAAAACAAGCAAAAAATGACAAAAAGAGCTTCCAAAAACACCGATTTTTCTTCAATATCAGCAGTGGAAACGCCAAATTCGGTTTCCAAAGGCTTTTCAAGTGAATTTTAGGCTAAAAATTAGTGATTTCTGACCCAGTTTGTTAATACTGGAGCCACTACCACCACTTGTATTTTTTGGTCGGGGGGGAGGGGTCCCTTAACCTGTCTCGGAGGGCGGGCGGGTGAGGGGGGGTTGGCCTTTCCAGCAGGGGGGTAACCCCCCAAACCCCCCCTAGTACATGTATGGAACGGGGACAGCTACACTGAGACCCGCCCAGACTCACACCAAGCATGCGTTTAGGTTAGTAGTGAAGGAAGGGCAGGCTGTGGGTGTGCGTGATGGGATTACGACGGCCCCGCCCGGACAATCCATCAAAAATAAAATGGCAGGTACCGTGTTGGGGTTGGTCAGGTTCCTGGCATCGGTGAGCCAGCTACTCAGGTGGTTGTAGGTGCTTCTGCGAGTTATGTCGTATACCATGAGGGCGCCGGCGGCCCCGCGGTAGTAACTGCGGGTCACCGCTCGGAACCGCTCCTGCCCGGCGGTGTCCCAGATCTGCAGCTTTATCTTCTGACCGCTCACTTCGATTATCCGCGTGCCAAACTCTACGCCGATTGTGTGAGGACAGTCGGCCATGACTGAAATAACACTAATAACGCCTTTATGCTACCCACACCATATATGGTACCGGCAGACATGGGCTAGCATTTCGGCTGAGGGGGGTAGGTCAGAGGCTGAGGGGGGGCCAACCCCCCCTCAGCCCCCCCTTTGCCCATGTCTGGGTACCGGTACTTAGGGTAGTAGTGGCAACATTATAATGGTACCGCACATACATGTAACAGGTCATCCGCCGATGGGGGGAGGGGGGGTTGGGGGGGTCTGGCGCCGGCCGGGGGGGGGGGGGTCTGAACCAAAATTTTGGGGGAGGGGGGTGGGCACTAAAAAACGCTCAAAAATCGAGAAAAATCGCAATTTTTGGCCTAAAAATAGCCAAAAATCGCTAATTTGGGCTGAAATACAGCTGAAAAGTGCTGTTTTGCAGGCGATTTTGGCAATTTTTGTGTGTGAAAGTGTAAAAAATTGCAAAAATTTGCTCGAAAATTTACTTGCCAGAAAAATCGGAGGGGGGGGGGGTCGGTGAAATCGTCTCGGGGGGGGGGTCCCCCATCCGGGGGGGGGGGGGGTCTGGCCTAAGTCGGGTGGGGGGCAGACCCCCCCCAGACCCCCCTGTTACATGTATGGTACCGCACCCATACCATAAACGGACTGTAATAGGCTGTGCTACTGTTAGAGATGTTGCATGGAGATCCCTTATGGCTTATGCGTATCCACCCATCCCCCGATATGATTTTTCCGACGCTCCCTCCGATTTTTCAGGCCAGTAATAATTTTTTGAGAAATTTTTTGCGATTTTTTTACAATTTCAGAGACAAAAAATGCCAAAATCGCCTTCAAAAGAGCACTTTTTAGCTGTATTTCAGCCCAAATTAGCGATTTTTGGTCGAAAAACTGTGATTTATTGCGACTTTAAGCGTTTTTAGTGCGTAAAATTGCAATGCACACCAAAACAGCGCTAAAAGACGTTTCCTTCTGTGGTCATTTCGTTTTCGGTGATCTGTTCAGTTTACCGACTTCGTTGTATTACTTGAAATTCTCGTGACTTAATTTTAGTGTATGCCTTGTAATCTGTAATCTTGGCTCAAGTGCGTTTCTAGTCAAAGGGCCTATCCTGCAATAGCAGTTTTACCGTCCTGTTCATATGAACAAACGTTTTCAATTCAATTCAATTCAAATATGCAGATGTTCGCCAAATGACCCGAAATTTGCAGAGACTGTTCAAAACAGAGGGATATTTTGTCTTAAAATTTCATGCATCGCCAATGACATGCTCTTGAGAAAATATGGATTGTGGTAATGATCTTGCATGCTTAATCACAACATCATGCTTTCCAGCATTTGAGTCCAAATTAGCGGTCTCAGTCAGAAACTTCGCGTTTACAATACTGTCAAAACGTTTTGTCGAATCTTGCATGAAAACATTAAAACAAGCTTTTTAGATCAAACAAAAAGCGGCGTAAGAAAAATAAAAAGGCAAAATAAGGAGAGAAAAACACTAATGACTGACAAAAGTGATGGGCGCATAAAAACAAAGCATACATATACTAGGGGGTTGGAAATGTTACCCCTAGCCAGAAAGGCCAAACGCCCCTCACCCCCGAGATAGGTATGGACCCCCCCCGACCCAAAAATGCAAGTACTAGTAGCAGCTTCAGTACTAAGAAACTGCCTCAGAAATAACAAATTTTTAGCATTAATTTCGTTTGAAAAATTGCTTAAATAGCCTTTGGAAACCGAAGCCTCCCCCGGGTCGGGCCTAGACCTGTTGCATGTATGAAATAAAGAAAAAATAGGACTTACACTTTTTCTCTGTGAATTGATGAAGAAGACATGACTTTCCTACACCCATGTCGCCTAAAAATTAGCAGCTTGATTTTAGATACACACAAAGTGAATACATACTATACTAGGATGTTACAGGTCATCCGCTTTAAGAAGGAGGGGATTAAGTCCAAATCCCTATGTTCAGAACTAAAACTCGCAGTTTTACAGGCAATGTTGTGAACCCAAGAGTTCCTTCTCCAAAAATAGAGGCACTTCTGTTAGTTTCAATTTAGACACCCTACTGCATGCAATCACCAGTGGCTTGGCAGTGAAAGAAGGGCGATACATACGCTCAACAAGCGTACAAGAATGGTGGTTGCTAAACGGACCGTCAGGGCCTAATAGTAGGACTTCAATCCCCTCACATTAAATCATTTCCAATCTAACTCACACAGGAAGAACACAAACATCAACACAGGAAGACGTCAATTTTTCCTAATACAGTCAGGCACTTAACGCCGTTTATGGTACCGACACCATATAAGGTGCCGGTACCATATATGGTACCGGTACCGAGGGTAGTGGTACCATATATGGTGCCCCCACGTTCGGCGACTGTGGTGGTACCATATATGGTACCGGCACCATATATGGTACCCCTACCCATGGCCATGGGTGCTGGTACCATATATGGTGCCGGTACAATATATGGTGACGGTAACATATATGGTACCGGTACCATATATGGTACCACTACCATATATGGTACGAAATCTGAACGGAGTGGTACCATATATGGTACCGGTACCGGAAAAACGCGAAGGTGGGGGTACCATATATGGTGCCGGTACCATATATGGTACCGGCACCTTATATGGTACCGCCACCATATATGGTACCGGTACCATATATGGTACCACCACAGACCTCGAACGTGGGGGTACCATATATGGTGCCGGTACCATATATGGTACCGGCACCTTATATGGTACCGGTACCATATATGGTACCACCACAGGCCCCGAAGGTGGGGGTACCATATATGGTACCGGTACCATATATGGTGACGGTACCATATATGGTGCCGGTACCATATATGGTACCACTACCTACGGTACTGGTACCATATATGGTGACGGTACCATATATGGTGTCGGTACCATAAACGGCGTTAAGTGCCTGACTGTAATACTTCAGCTCCCGACAACCTAGATAGTTACAACAAAGCGAACAAAATAAATAATCGTAAAAGTTACTGTCAGATTGAAACATAGACAAAACGGGTTATCGACATAACAGGGTTATCCGCCCAAGGGTTTACACAAACTCGGTATTTTTCAAATCGATCCTCAATTACACCACCGAGTGATTCCCAGTTTTTTAGTTGAACTGAGCCTTGTTTACATCGCTACTTAAATGTACAAAGCAGGCAGAAATCGCCTACTTTCAGTATAGAGAAAGATTATCGGAAAAAATTTGACTCAAAAATAATTTTGGACCAAAGATTCAAAATCTACCCTAAATGTCACTTGTCAGTAAGAAAGAAATTCCGAGTTGGAAATTTTCGTCCCATAGTTAAGTGAGCCTATTTTCGCCAGAATATATCTCAAGCATGTAAGGTCAAATTCGGAATTCCTTTGCAGCAGTTCAACAACTCATTACGTAGTATTAGTGTGCCGACTGACAGCTCTCTAGGCCGAACTTCCAA
Organism: Sabatieria punctata; assembly: GCA_030248155.1. Taxonomy (NCBI): domain Eukaryota; kingdom Metazoa; phylum Nematoda; class Chromadorea; order Araeolaimida; family Comesomatidae; genus Sabatieria; species Sabatieria punctata. The sequence goes on along the minus strand of JASANB010000691.1, from coordinate 10,104 downwards.
TTTTGGGTTTGAATACTCTAACTCGATGGCACCAGAGACTGACTATTGCTATTAATTTGCCTCCCTGGCTGGGAGCGTCCCCGCTGTGGAGGTGGAAGTAAGATGGTATTGCATTGACCCTAGCAAAACTATCTTACTACTAATGCCCAGCCCACTTTCGACTAACCAATCACCGCACTTTCTTTTGGCCAATTCTATATATCATCACTCTTCCTTTGCTCAAGTCCACGTCAGAAGTTCCCCTTTGGGGTCGCGGTGTGCAGTCTATTCTGCATGAACGTCTCCCCTCGCAAGGATCTTCACAGATGCTTTCAGCATTACATCATGATTGTATGTACTTCATTATATTTCTGTGTTCCCCACATCTCTCTCTCCCAACCACTAATCCCCTGTCCTTTTAGCCCATTTATATCTGACTGAGACGCAGCCGGTCACCCTTATCTCCTGGAATTGTTTCAGTCTTTGCCACCAGGCGGCTCAACTACAACACTGCCCACAGGAATCTAGCATTGATGTTGCTCTGCTGCAAGAAGTTCGATTGCCCACCTCTGGTGCCTTTCCCGGTCTCTGCTGGAAAAAAGGCCTCCCAGCTTTAGCCAAACAGGGTGCCGTTTTCCTTTCGTCCTGCCTACCCTTACCACATATTCCCCAAGCTTCTTTCTTCGCTCCAACAACCAAGTCCAGATTAATGAATCACTTTACCATACAAATTTCGAAGTTGGGACCCCAAATCTTCTGTCCGAATTAACGAGTCATATGACATGGGGAAATTAGGACGTGGCCTAATCTTGCCCAGAAGGCGAATATCCGGATTAACGAGACATGACTGTACAACGCACATGTGCAACGAATAACCAGTAAACAACCCTTGATGGGCCACATGCGAGGCAATCACCGGGGACGAACCCCTACTATGTGTCTAACGCGGGATGCATGGCAGGCAGAGTTGCTACCAATACACCACAGGCACCTTCTCTAATCTAAACGTTCATCTAAGTGAAATAGAGAAAATGCAAGCCCAATGGCTTCAAATCGAGACTACATGTACTGTTCGTAAAAACAAATAAAACTATGGCCACTTCAGTGATTTCTGCACTTTAAAAATTACGTAATAAAGTCGTCAACCCCCTTCTCCACCGTAATGATTAGTTAGTAATCATTTGGCAAACTGTCATGTCATTACGTAACTTTTGCACGCCCCTTAGCCAAGCGGCTGCTATTCCGGTTCAAAACACATAGGTTCAAGATACATAGAAGCCCAATTTGTCATTCCATGCTTGTTTTCAGGTGTTAAACGCAAGAGATATCGGTTTTGCCAGCTGTATTAGAACTGGAATCTCTAGTTTTGAACCATTTTTCGACCAGAACTCTAATTTTTCGAGATTTTTAGCCTTCTGATTTGTGGTTTCTTGTCAGTCAAATAAAGAGCAAAAATTTTGTAGTACAGTCGATACACACGGATGACCATACATGGGCCGGGGGGTATCTCGGCCGGCCATACCCCCCCTCGGCTGGCCATACCACCCCCTCGGCAACCCACCCCCCCCCCTCCCGGAGGGAGGAAAATTTCGCTTATTTAAGGCAAAATAGGCGTTTTTTGGCTTTTTCGGGGGAACCCCCCCCGCCCCCCGAGGTCTCAACCCCCCCCACCACCCTCCGGATTTTTCCGGCCCATGTATGCGGATGACCTGTAGAATTTTATAATAAGGACAGAAATGGTAAGCGGAACCTACCGATAATAATGTATTTAAAGATATAGGAGTAATTGTACGGGCCAGCCGCCATTTTCTCTCTCTCAGTCAACAGCAGAGCGAAGGAAGAAGTGTTGAATAAACAGTTCAACTCCTCACAACCAACCGCACAGCTTATTCTCCTTTTCAGTCGCCTTCTAGACAAAGTCCGTCTAACCCCAAGCTCCTTCTTCCAATGCCCAAACAAACGGATAAATTCAATCAATCAACGACGATGGTATTCTGCTTGCTTCAGCTGACCGCTGATGATAAGCCAAAATAGTTTTTAGCAGAAAGTTGACCGGTCGGACACAAAACTCCCAAAAGTTATTGACATGGGAAAAGCAAACAGTAGAGGTGCAGTATTAATCACGTTTAGGTCCTTCTTTGACTGGTTCTGCTTGCTCGATTCACTTTTTGTGCACTAGAACGATGAAGAAACGGGGAGAAGTAGGTATATCCCTCAAAATAGTACAATTATAGTACACAAAAATAGTACAGGCAAAAAATAGTACAAGATGAGAATTTGATTGGAGCACCCCTGAAAAGGTAGAAATCAGGTCGAAAAAATAGTTTTTACAGTTTTTTATACCAGAAAATATAGTTTAAATAAAAATTTCGCTATAAACCTCGTTGAAAAGGCCGTGTGCGTTTAACGGTTCGGCCGAGTTATTATAATATTTTTATCAGTTTCATGCAGACCTGGGCTGGCATTTCGGCCGAGGGGATAGAATTTCCAATTCCTGAGGTGGTAGGAGCGCCTGAGGGGGCTGAGAGGGTGGTAAGCCAAAAAGTCCGATTTTTGACTAAAATCAAGGGTTTTTGGCTTATTTTTCATTAACATAAGTTGCTATCCTGAGCTCATTTACACCTAATCCAAGCATATTTTTATCATAATTTTCTATACAAAATTCTTCCAAAAAAATTCCCGAGGGGGAGGTAGCTGCCGGCTGAGGGGGGGGTAGGTCGAGGGGCTCAGGGCCTAGGGTAGGTGATACAGACAGAGTATCCTCCGGGAGGGGGTTCGGGGTGTATGGCCGGCCGAAGGGGTGGTATTGGCCGGCGAGGGGAGGGGGTAAGCCCCTCCCTAACCACCTGCCCCGCGGTCCATGTATGTTTTGTCCCGAGGGCTCATACCGTTCGCCACGCGGTGTAATGGGAGATGACTACGAACCAGCAAAACCTATTGCCCTATTTAGTTCGCTCTCTGTACTTTCATGGACCATACCACAGTAGCTGTCCCAGTTGCTTGATTGGCAATTTTTGTTCGCTTTATCAATGTCTATGACCTCTTAAAGCAGAACTTTTATTAACATGCATTTCGCGAGAAAGTCAACTTACTGAACTATGGGCTGAGGACAATGGAGTTCATCTCATCGATCCGGCTAAAATTTCATGAACATAAACTAGACAACGTACGATAACGATCGGGCATATTTGAAGAAAAACACCCCTTAGAACCGGAGCTACACACCATGTTTAGTCTGTTGTGGAAGTGCAACCAATAACCTCTAGACTTAAAGCAGAACCAACGTTTCAGTTTTCAAGACACTTTACAGACCATCTTTTCGAGTCTGATTGTCTTACAATGCTGTTTTTTAACTGTAGAATCGTAGATAGACGGAGGACAGGCTATATCGCGTTTGGGTCACTTCGGTACCGTACGCCTTTGCCATGGTCTACTTGGACCACTTTGGGTGGGATACACCAACTACGCACCTGAAGAAACGTCAAACGCTGATCCGTAGAGTTCGAAGGATAAGGAGCGTAAACTTGCACCGGCAGCCCGTTTGCGTCTTACACATCCTGGGCTCTGCTCGCCGGTGCTTCCGGCAGTCGATGGCCCGTTAGATTGCTTTGGGTCTTGGCTTGGCAGCAGGCGACTTCGCTTGTTTTTAGTTGCAAGCAAGTGTTCGTTTTTAACCCAGTCACCGTAAACTTCTAATAAAAGCGCAGCCTTCTCTCACCTTAATCCGATCCGATCCCATTTGCGGGGGCTTACGGCCTACGATCATACTCGAGGTTCCTTCCCCTACCCCCGTGATTCGTCATCTCGGACGTTGCCCTTCTTTCACTGCCAGCCACTCCTAGCCATGCTGCTGGGTGCCGGTCACCAGGAGGGCGGCCGGCGTGTCGATGCCATAAAGCTGACAGCTCCCGACGGCCGCCGGTGCCCCATATGCCAGAGGGCTCCCAGCATAGTTGGTTTCTAAGACAGCTTCTGACATCGTAGATCTTCTTCCCAACGCGCCATGTTTTGTGGAGCGGCTTCGGTGCAACGGCAGATCCAGTCGGTTCCCATTTTACCTACTAGCTGTCACCAGCTTTCGGTGGCCTGGGTGGAGCTCTATGCCGACAACCGACTCTTTGCAGCAAGAAACTTGCCGCGCCGAGAGGATGAGCAGACGTCGCGTACAGTGGCTATGCGGTCTAAACCACTACACCAACTGTGCCGGCCTCACCTTAATTTTATGTCCTCTCGTCTTTGATTGTCGACGACGTGTTCTTCCTTCACAGAATGGTTGTGCGCTTGAGCGAGTTTGAGAAGTTAAAGTAATGTTTATATACTGCTTTATGTCTGGCGTTGCTGTTCCTCAGTCATGAATTGCAGTTCAGAATAATTACAGTAGAACAGAATGATTAGAACCAAATTGCAGTTCAGAATGATTAGCTGTTTGTGTTAATTTACTGTGCTTGATGTACATTGAAGCCGGTCATTTTGGCCTATTTCTTAGTATTGATTTCCCTCGAGCCCATGATACGTAAGGGCAAAAAAAAAGAACTGGTCACTCCACGTATCTAGAACTCTATGGATGAGCTGTCTGAAATATGGAATCGGACCAGAGGATCTCCAGTACGTTCGAATCCCCCGTGCGGTAATAAAACAGTTGTCCTTAGGCTCGCAAGCGGTCCGTAGACTGTAACTAAACGCAGAAATTTTTTGCGTGCCTGGCCATAGGGACATGCAATACGTGCCTAAAAAAGTGCTAATTACACAGTGAAAGTTTTTGCAGTCAATGAAATATTCAAAAAGCGTGATTTGCAGTGACCGGCCAATCACGCGTTGCATGCAGCACTGTGCATTGTCTGACAAAAAAGCGTCATTATTGACATGTGACTGGCCAATCACTTTTTTGCACTTTCGTTTTCCATTCACGTTTATGGCTAACAAACAGCCGCACGCAAAACGTGATTCTATGTGGGGTACTACTCCAAATGGAGTAGCTTCTGCTAGTAAGGGCTAATGTAGATCGGCAAACATTGACAGGCAATAGACATTTTGTTTTATGGATGTCCTTGCCAAATTTGAAGTTCTTTGAAGTTGGCAGTGTTTGAAGTTGTGTTTTTTAAATTATTTGCCGGTTTAAGTTAATGACGACCTTTTAGCGGCCTTAGTTTGGGCGAGGTTCTTCGATTTCGCTCAAATCTGGCATGGAGATATATAATCGCCTGTCATTTTCAGCTACCGGGAGGCTCCGGTTCTCGAATTAGAAAAGTCAATAATTTTCGTTTCTTGGCAATAACGTTATTATTCATGGTCATAGCGAGTTGGGAGGAGAATTTTCCGAATCCTCGCTTTCTGCTCTATCAGATTGTGTGTTTGAAACTTCATTCTGCGACAAAACGTTTTTCAAACCGGCTCGGACCACTTCTGCAACGAACACGTAGAAAGGCAGATTAGCGGATCTCATAAAATATGGCGTCAGCACTGCCCTATATGAGCGAAATCAATTTTACCTCTTTTAACAAACAGCTTCGATTGGCAGAAAGATTGGCAAAGATCTGGCGAGCGATCGAGTTTAGTTAGTCGAGTGAGCAAAGTTATGATTTGAGTCTGAAATGCTAGATGTTCCTGGTAAAAAGGCAACTGGACCGATTGTACTACGACCGAATGTTATCGGGCAATTTCGACCTTAACAGGTATGGCAATTTCACGGCAGAACAGCGACAACAACAGCTGCAAAAAATTGTGCAGCAAATAGCTGGCGAAGAAAAGAAAAGTTTTGCTCGAGTGGAACAAAGTTTCAAAGTCCAGCGCATCATTGGAACCAGCCATTTTTGAGACTGCTTCACTTCACGCTTTGTAGCAGCTTTGGGTCCGATAGCTGAAATCTTTATCAGACTGCTTCAGAGAGAAATGGATAAGAAAACAACGTCTCAGTTTGAAAATGTTTCTTTTTCGGACGTCGTGCGTACTCAACCCTTTCAGTTTGTCTCCGACACTTTTGTTCAAATCCTTTCTGACATCAAAAGAAGCTGCCATTGCTTGTGTGTCCCACACAGCACACACCACTGACCCTGTTTATTAGTTTTGTTAACTGATTTAGTCGAAATGTATGTACTGTACTGTTCCTTATGTCCAAGAAATCTGAGAAAGCTTTGGCCTCTATTGATAAGTTCATAAACTAGCCTTTATTCAAATCTTTAGCGTCAGTTGTTATTTTGTTCGGTTTGTAACTAAATTTTTGGCTGACCTTTAAATTCCGAACTTGCAGCCAACGATGTGGCTCAGTGCAAAAATGTTGTTCGCACAAATAAATATTCGCTACCGTTCTATGTGTGGCACCACAAAACTTCTGCCATTGCCGATTTGTCGTTACTTCCCTGATAATCACAAACAAGTACGTATAGCGCAGGAAAAGTCAGACTTTGCGCTGACTGAAAATCAATCATCTGTTTGCTGATAAGCTAGCTGTACGTACAAAAGGTTTAAAAATACAGATAATTTCTATTTGATGTCTGCTGGAGTACAATGCTAAAGTTGTTTGTGACAATTCTCTGCGTTAAACAGTGCCTGGGAGTAATATTCACCGGGCCCTGTCCCGCAGTGAAAGTAATTTTGCTTTCGACTCTTGACAAAATACATAACTGTTGTGTTTCAGCCTGTTGAGCATTTTGACTTGCGGAGTTTTCTCGGGAAATGGTTTGAAATAGAGAAGTTCCCGACAGGGATGGAGAGCGGGAATGAACGATGCGTCAGCGACATTTTTTCTCTCACATCTGACGGACACGTTCTAATGGAAAGTTCTTTCGAGGAAGCTGATGGTAACTTGAAGTTTACCCAAGTCGATGCGCTAATGAAGGATGCTGGCAAAGCAGAGTTTGCTGTAAGCTTCAGATGTTTTAGGTAAAAGACCCGTTTGGTTGTCGGTCGGTCGGTCGGTCGGTCGGTCGGTCGGTCGGTCGGTCGGTCGGTCGGTCGGTCGGTCGGTCGGTCGGTCGGTCGGTCGGTCGGTCGGTCGGTCGGTCGGTCGGTCGGTCGGTCGGTCGGTCGGTCGGTCGGTCGGTCGGTCGGTCGGTCGGTCGGTCGGTCGGTCGGTCGGTCGGTCGGTCTAACGACCGCTTGCAGGTTCAAGAAGACTCCAGGCAGTCGATGCGTGTTCCAGTGTTTGTAATCGGTACAGACTACAACAACTTCTTAGTGGTCTGGTCGTGTGTTGCATTCGATAAAAATCGGCAGAACCGGCAAACGCTTCGAATCTGCAGCCGCAGTCAGGAATTGTCGCCTTCTAAATTGTTGGCGATAAAAGAGAGCCTAACTGAGCTAAAAATCAATGTCTCCAAGCTTATATCCACCGATCAAACTGACTGCATAACTATCGCTGCTGACCAACAACCTTGTCCAGAAACACCCTATCAAGTAAATTTTAGATATTCTTGCTTTAGAAATTACTTAAGCATTTCAGACAGTTTCAAACTTCAACTTGAAAGCATTTTCTGGCATCTGGTACACCATAAAAACAAGTCACACTAGTTACAATCAAGAACGATGCAGAAAGGACGAGTTTGTCCTTGGCGAAAACGACCATTTTGTTGTCTATACGTCAAGTATCGATGCAAGCAAGCGCTTACGGTACCACGGAGCTAAATACCAACCTGACGATGCGAAAAGAGGGAAATTTTGGGTAAGCCTAAAGGTCATTCAGAATAAATAAATTCATTCAGCCTGAAGGTAAGTAACCAAAATCGGGGGGGGGGGCCACCCGTGAGGGTCTGGACTAAGTCGGGTGGGGGCAGACCCCTGTTACATGTATGATGACGTTAAGTGTCTGGCTGCCATACCGTAACGATTTTGCATGTTTAGGCCATTGGCGACTCAGCTATTCCTAGCTATTGGATTCTAAGCACTGACTACAAACTCTACGCAATAGTAGTGAGCTGTAGAGTGCTGAGGACTGGTGAACAAGTGGAAGTAGTTGAGATTTTGGGCAGACCAACCAGTCTCAGTGAAACACTGCTCAACGCTCTACAGACAGTCCTCCAGATTCAGGGATTCTCAGGTCAACTGACACATCACGATCAGCTAAGCTGTGCTCAGATGGAGTTGGCTAACGAGGACAAGCAGGAGGAGCAAGCATGTCCGGTCATTGAGGTGACGATTATTGATTTATAGACACCCCAGATCAGAATCAGAAGCTACCTTTCTTGCCCTCCCAACCAGGCAGGCAACTTCAAAACTTTACACCCCTTTGCAAAATCCTGACTATGCCACTGGTTATGCCGTGTACATTGTTGTTTAGAGCGTGACAGATTTTGACCCCGAGCTTCACACTGGTACATGGTACGAGATAGCCAGATACGACACAGATCGGTTCACAGACCAGAACGGAAGATGCACCCAGTACGACTTCTCCTGGAGGTTGGACGGCGCTGTGAGAACGGTTGGTACTCAGATTTTGGGCGACGGTACTCTAGCGCGCTACGAATGTGAAGGTCAATTGAAAGACAAGAACAGAGGTAGTGTAGAGGTAAGATTGTGACCTAGAGTGCTGCTCAACAATGTCCTCTACACTTTTTCGGCTTCACTAAAACGTTTCTTTCTTGGTGAGGTCTTTGTATCTATTTGGCTCAAATTTTCTGCAAAAGTTAACAAGAGCACTGTTATGCACATGTTATGCAAATTCATGCTCATGCTGATTTTATGACCCGAAAACTAGGAATCAGGGTGGTCCACGTAAATTCAACATATCCCGCAACCTTTTCCTTTGCGGGATGACCTGTTTGTTTCACGTTTATTGCACAGTCAACACTGCAGGAACAATGTGGACCAACGGATCCAAAGGTCCGCTTTGACATTGTGATTGACGACGTAGAGCAAAAGTACATGGTGATCTTTTACTGCATTCCCCTGCCCAACAATCTCAGTGTCCAGTGGTTGGGAGTTCTGTCGCGAAGTCGAGCTGTTCCGGATGAAATGTACCAGTCAATTTTGGTCAAGACTAAGGACAAGGGGTTCGACGTGAATCGGCTGAATAAGGTCGATCAGTTGGATTGCTGACTACAAGTGGAAACTGTACTTACCTACTTCTTGCTTCTATTGTCAAAACTTGGTGCTTTGAACTCAGACTATAAATGTGCAAGTATTCAACATCATATCAGTCTGATCCTGCCTTCAAAGCGTCGATAAACTTTTTCCTGGACTGGAAATCATAGTATTTGGGTAAAACTAGATGATAATTTCAATATGATACTACCCTGAATATATACAGTATAGATAAAAAAATGTCCCATCGCTTTTTCGGCCTTCACTCAAACGTTTCGTTCTCAGTCACTTCTTTACCGATTTGGCTCAAATTTTCAGCAAAAATTAACAACATGGTTGGCTAAATATTGTGCACGTTTAGTGCCAAAATTCCGACTCATACTGGTTTTATGACCCGAAAACTAGGAATGAGGGTGGTCCACGCAAATTTAATTTTTTTCGGTAATACAAGGAGTACAGTCCTGAAACTTGCAGGAATGATTGGTGTTGCTATTGGGCATAACATACTAAGCGGGCAGCCCTGTAGCTCAAAGGGCACTAAAATGGGGAATTTCAAAAACATGAGTGAAAATCCCATAGTTAAGAAATCTGCACCTTCTATAATCAAACCACTGAATCTGTTGTTAATCAACATAGATTGTAGCAGGAAGTAGGACAAATAAATGAACCTGACATTTAAGCTCTGTTCCACACCATAGTAACCATCCCTGCAGCGTTTTTTGAAAATTGAAAATCTTTAGAATCGTCATTTTGCCGGTTTTACGAAGAAAAGTCATAATTAGTCATGTTTTTGAAATTCCCCAATTTTAGTGCCCTTTGAGCTATAGGGCTGCCCGCTTAATATGTTATGCCCAATCGCAACATCAATCATTCCTGCAAGTTTCAGGCCTGTACTCCTTGTATTACCGAAAAAAAGTTTGCGTGGACCACCGTCATTCCTAGTTTTCGGGGTCATAAAACCAGTATGAGTCGGAATTTTGGCACTAAACTTACAGAATATTTAGCCAACCATGTTGTTAATTTTTGCTGAAAATTTGAGCCAAATCGGTAAAGAAATGACTGAGAACGAAACGTTTGAGTGAAGGCCGAAAAAGCGATGGGACATTTTTT
>JASANB010000690.1:12500-14435 GCA_030248155.1 Sabatieria punctata | reverse complement strand
CCGGATGGGTTGGTCATCAGTAGTTCAGTACAAACATAATAAGGACGGAAGTTTTTCAGCGCAGCCAAAAGCGCCAAGATAAATTGTCCGAGAGACGACATTCAATCAACAATCTTGGAATCAGTAGCCTGCACAGGCGAAAGTGAATTGCAGCGAGTCGAGCAAAGATGCAGCCGGCGCTTTAGAGCGGCGCTTCGGAGGTTTATGGAACATTCTAGTAGTGCAGGCTCCCACCGACCTAAACAGTTACCATGCCGCCTGGTACCTGCGACCGTTTCCCGAAGGCGCTTACTGTATAATGACTGAGTACAGAAGGATTACAGTGTCCGCAAGAATATGCCTCGCTGCAATTGGTAGGCCAGCCAGCTGTCGTGCCGATGGTTATGTGATTGTGTGCTTTTGGGTACGCAGACTTTAATATCTCAACCAGGTGATGCTAAACCGTCCAGACAAAGGCTTTCTGAATGGTTGGTCTCAGCTTTAGGCTGAGGCATTTCCGCTGAAATGTACACGCGTGACGCGACTACTGTTATTTTACTATAGTAAAACAAGAATTAATTTAGTACGAGTGGTATTTTTACTACCAGTAAAATCATAGTAAAAAGTAAAATTAAGAGTAAAAAATAGTAGTAAAGTAAAGTAAAGTAAAGTAAAAATAAAATAAAATAACCAAACCGCGTTAATATTAAACATATAAAGGGTCTGCTAAAAACAACCCAGCAGATTTTTTGCTGTAGCAACTGCAAATCTCAACCGATTTGAATGAATCCTTTTTGAAATGAAAGATAAATGAATTCTTGAAAGATTGATGTAAGATTGATTGATGCTTTCTGAGTTTATTAAGATAGCCTGCTTCGTTCCTGAGATATTTGTCCTCAAAGTCAAAACAGAGATTTTGGCAATGAACAAGAGTGATAATGAACAACCCAGCAGATTTTTTACTTTTGCAACCGTGAATCTCAACCGATTTGAATGAATCCTTTTTTGAATGAAAGCTTGATAAATTCTTCAAAGATTCTGCAATTTTTATTGAGATTCACAGTTTAGTTCTTGAGATATTTGCGCTCTAAGTTGAAACAGATTTTGGCAAAGAACAAGAGGGATTCCGTTTCATTTCATAATAAAGCAGATTCCTACTGCTGGGGCTAATGATACTTTACTGTTGAAGTGAACCGAGTTTCTGTGTCACCAGTAAAGCCTGCAATAGCCCTTAGCAGTAGCAGGAATCCGTTTTATTACGAAGTGCAGAATAATAAAAAATCGCTCTTGTTCACTCTTTTGTTTTTGAGAGCCAATATCTCAGGAACTAAGCAGAGCACATTAATGAAAATTTCAGCAATCTTTTAAGGATTTATTTATCTTTCATTTAAAAAAGAAATAATTCAAGTCGGTTGAGATTTGCGGTTGCTACAGCGAAAAATCTGCTGGGCTGTTTTTTTTTGGCGGACCTTGTATTTTTCAGCTATTTTACTAATTTTTGGTGAATTCCAACGAAAATCTTGATCATTTGTATTAAAAGATGTGTAGGTCAACTTCCGTCACCAAATTTCACGTATCTTTTGTCTCTAAAATTCTGAAGAACTTTGAATCGTGATCAAATTCAGCAACTATTTAGCACCAGCATAAATTATTCTGAAAATCTTGGCATAATTGATGCAAAATTCCACATTTATGACTAGTAAAATAGTGCAGCGGATAGCAAGCAGGTGTTGGCAAGCGTCTAAACCACACATGGAATAGTTTGAGCGAACCAAAAAATGCGGTTGTTCTATTTTATTCTACAGTACGGTCCAAAATTTAGCAAAAATAAAACGGAAGTTTTATTTCCAGCACAGTGCACATATAATTTGCCAGATTCGTCTAACTCAGCCCAGCCCAGTCTAGCCGAATCAAATCAAATCAACAATCCAATCGAAATCAGTCCAATCAAATCAA
>JASANB010000690.1:0-7500 GCA_030248155.1 Sabatieria punctata | reverse complement strand
ACCAATAAATAGGGTTTTATAGGGAATTTTTGCACTTCTGACAGGATTTTTACCGGATTTTTAGTCCTCAAAACCCTGTTTTGAGCCCAAAAAAAGGTCGCTAAAACCCACTTTTGGACACCAAAAAAAGGTCGCTGAAACCCCCTTTGGAAATAGTGCTGAAACCCTATTTTGGATCTGGAAAAAACCCCCCCCCAGCCGAAAACCCAGCTACATGTATGCCTTTAACAAGCAAACTGAGCAATCGATAGACCAACTGAGTGGCCAGCCAGCCAGCCAACCAAACCGAACCGAACCGGACTGACCGACCAACCGACCGACCGACCAAACCAAACCAAACCAAACCAAACCAAACCAAACCAAACCAAACCAAACCAAACCAAACCAAACCAAACCAAACCAAACCAAACCAAACTAAAACGAAAAACCTAGCCAACCAACCAAAACGAGAAACCAAACCAAACCAAAACGAAAAACCTAACCAACCAACCAAAACGAGAAACCAAACCCAACCAAACCAAACCAATCGAAACCAAGCCAAAAAACCAACCAACCAACCAACCAACCAACCAACCAACCAGGGCAACCAACTTGCAGCAAACTAAACCAGCCACGCAGTCAACCAACCAATCAATTAATTATTAGTTAATTAACTGACAATCATAATAGTGATACGTACGCATTTAACGGCTATCATGCAGATTGTCTTTAGGCAGAACTGGTAATTGCAGAGTTGAAAAAGGTCCTTCAGCGACAGACCCAGAAGTTCCATTACCAGCGCGTTGTAATTATCACAAGAAGCGTAATAGAGCACTTTTGGTATACCAGCTAAAGCTCTCAACAACTTACAAACGTTAATTATATTGTTACTCATATGCACAATAATTATAAGGTAGTTACTGCAATGGTAATGAATGATAATTTAAGTATAGTCTCCAAAAATGTACTTGATTCGCCCATAATTTGGTAAAGACGATATTCAAGGAAAAGACGCGAGTCTTTTGTTCGTTTCTTCTCCTGAAACAAATAAAACACAATCCAAACTCACATTAATAATACTGTACCAATTTAATAGCCACATTCTCATTGGTCTCAATGTCTTTTCCTAAAACACAAAACTAAAAATCCAGTCAAACGTTTAAAACACTATTCAAAACTGACCAATTCTCAGTTCCCCAAATCCACCATAAGCCAGCAGATGCCCAATCTCGTAGACTCCCAGTACAACATCTTTAGCTTTCAAGATACTTTTGTATCGAACTCGCCTCACAAATTCCGGTGGTTCATCTTTCGGCAAATTTTGCTCCAGGCTGTTGGGGTCCCTACTAGAGGTAATAGACGAAGGCTCTTTGCTCGTTGACGGATGGTTCATGATAACGTTAGAACTGAAGATGCATTCATCATGAACAAATGAGGCTATTAGGTTAGTTGCGTTAGGTTTTAACGGTTCAGTGGGTTCGATGTATAACTTTACACAGCTGGAGCTCCTCAATTAGCTGATTATATATTTTGTTGGAAAGCTTGTGAACGAAGGAAGAGGGACAAAAAGTTTATAACCATGTAAAAGCATTAAATCTCACAATTTTATCACATACACATGCACAGACAGAAGAAATAGCATAACCACATAAATTTCACAAATTGAACTCCTCAAAACACCAACACTTCTAAGCAGTTGTCTAGACATCTTCCAACCGCAAGTCGGCTTCATTCTTGGCCGGCGCCGAATTGTTGGCTGCCGATTTAGCAGCCACCGATCTCAGTTCGGCAGCAGCCTTGTTCTGCTTCCACATGGCCACATCGCTGGGCATCGAACGACATGTGACCAGTGCCACCAATGCCTGTCGTATCTCTGCATGTCGCTTCAGGTAGATGACGACGTTGGCGGCTGGGTTGAGGTTGGAGGCAGTCCAAAGGATCAGGGGCAACGTTTCAAAGCCGTACTTGTTGGTGATGTTGCCCATGTAGTAGGGCACAATGAACAGCCAGAAGGTGCAGAGACAACTCAGTGCCAGACTGTGAGTGAACTTCCGTTCTATGTCCAGTTGTTGTTGTTGCTGCTGATTCTGTGATCCCACACTAGCACTGCGACGTTTGTAGACGAACCAGACTACCATGTAGATAAAGACGCTCAGAAATGCGAACAAGGGTGGTGCTGTGTTGTAGTAGTAGTGGTACCAGTCGTTGGCGTGGCCTGAAATGCTTCAACGCTCTGAATTGATTGTCTTTTTTCAGGGTTTTTTCTAAAGCGCGATTTATTGTAAATCTTTGTGTTATTTCCTGAGATGCCTATTCTGAGATTTTTTGGCGGAGAGCAGATGACGGCAAGCGTCTAATCCATGCTTGGAATAGTTTCAGGGAAGCAAAAATGCGGTTGTTCCATTTTTTACAGGACGGTAAAAAATAGCGAGAATAAAAGGAAATTTTATTTCAGCACAGCGTGACATATAATTTGCCAGATTCGTCGAAAAGCTGCCCTGAAGTTAAACAACTGATACCACCTTTATCAATTTTTAGCGCCTTTCTGAGCTTTTCAGAACAGAAATGCACGTATTATATGGATATAAATCACGAAAAGGCATAAAACAGTCCCTGACATGCTCCATCAATACGCGCTATATGCCAATTTTCTTGTGGCAGTTTGTTTTTTGTTATAATTTGCCAAATTTGGTCTTTTCTGCTGTTTTTCAAACAATTTTGAGTCAGTCCGGCCTATTACAGTATACATATCAAAAATCCGTTTTTAACTGGAAAATGACTTAAATTAGCTATTTTTAGCTTTAGTTTTTTCTGCAAAATATTGTTTTTTCTGACCCTTAAGAAAAAATCGTTTTTTCTGTAAAAAACGAAAAAACACTGGAAAAAACACACCTCACATACCTGGCATGTACTGTATGTATGTATGTATGTATGTATGTATGTATGTATGTATGTATGTATGTATGTATGTATGTATGTATGTATGTATGTATGTATTGAAGAGTTTGATAGTTTGAGTGAGTGTTTGTAGTATCGTGCTATCGAGTGGTTGCGTGTGTGTGCATTCGAGAGTGTGTGCGTGTGTGTTGTGTCGTGTGCAAGATTCACTAGTAAAGACCTCCATTCTCTTTCATTGGTGCCGAACAGACCCGGGAGCCCCCTTCATTCAGTTCCGGTACGAGTTCAAGTTCTGCTATCAAGCTCCTCCTGTTTCCAACCCCAAGCTACCACTGCTCGTGATCGTCAGGCACAGCCGTGCCCCATCTGATGCTCACATGACGACACCTACTTTTCATGCTCAACTCCAACTTCTACGAGAACAAAACCAGCGTGATCTTGAACGACGCCAGCTCGACCTACAGCAGCGTTACCAAGAGCGGCAGATGGAACAACAGCGACGTGTTCAAGAGTGGCAGCTCGAACAACAACGACGTGATACGTGATCGAGAGTGGCAAATCGAACAACAGTGGCGTGATGACTACATGGGTCGTCTGCTCGCTCAGTACCTGGCTCAATCCCGAAAGACTCCTGTGAAAAAGGAAGCAGCTTCGTGTTCTGGCACTTCGGGTGTCCAAGTCGGCTCGTTAGACACTCCCTTCACTGGGTTAACGGTCGATCCTCCGTTCAATGGGCGTTCCAGTTCAGTGAAAGAGATGGTTTCGGTTGAAGATGTTCTTGTTTTGCCGGCAGAAGATTCGGCTTTATTCGTGCACTCAGTTATCGAGGAACCTATGGTCTTTGACGTGGATAGAAGAGAGGGAGGAAAACGGAGGAAGGTAAAGAGGAGAAGAAAGAAACGAATGAAGAGGGATGACGCGCAGTTAGTTGACGGAGCTCCAGCTGTTCTTTGTTTGGCGGAAAGCCGTTCTCAGTTTGTTCCCATTGATGTTGTGCGGCAAGCACCTTGTGAAGTTATCAGCTCTGGTTTTCGTTTGGAGAGGAGAAAGGAGAAGTTTGGAAGAGGAAGAGGAAAGATGTTTAAAGGAGGAAGGAAAAAGAGGATGATGAGGGTTCAGAGAAGGAGGAGAAAAAGGAAAGTGAGAGGAGGAAGAAAGAGAGTGAAAAGAAGGAAGAAGAGAAGGATGAAGAGAAGGTTGAGAGTAAGGAGAAAGAGAAGAAGAAGGCAGATGGAAAGAATGGCAGTTCGTTTGAGTTCGATTCATAGCAGATGCAATCGCGTTTCCCCGTTGACAAGTCGTCAGGTCAAGGCAAAGGCGCGGAAAGGCCGAAACGTGGCGCGTAAGCGATCGAGTCAGCACGGCGTCAGTGCAGAGCAGGTTTCCGGAGATACCGAGCCAACAGAGGCCGAGCAGTTCCCCCAGTTCGTTTCCCCGATTTTCAGGCACAGCGGCGGCCAGTCGACACTCGTTTAAAGGGGAGTGATGAAGAGTTTGATAGTTTGAGTGAGTGTTTGTAGTATCGTGCTATCGAGTGGTTGCGTGTGTGTGCATTCGAGAGTGTGTGCGTGTGTGTTGTGTCGTGTGCAAGATTCACTAGTAAAGACCTCCATTCTCTTTCAGTATGTATGTATGTATGTATGTATGTATGTATGTATGTATGTATGTATGTATGTATGTATGTATGTATGTATGTATGTATGTATGTATGTATGTATGTATGTATGTATGTATGTATGTATGTATGATTACCCAAAGCTTGGTGAGTGATACATCTGATGGCGATGCTGGGCGTCTGGTTTCTAGTCTCGTAGGTAGATGCCAGCCCAATGAAGCCAGAAATGTAGCTGTAGATGTAGGCCACAGAGGACAGAGCCAGTGTGTACTTGTAGGTCCAACCGATATAGGCAAGCGGTAGCATGACACACAACAGCCGGTCAACCGAGACCACAGTCAACATAGAACTTGCCTGCAGCGTGGCAAAACTCCACAAGAATGTGTGCGCAACGAATGCACACTGCCATGGGGTATATTTGTGGTCGTGTGTTCCCGAAAAGATCAAAATGATTCGGCGAATGCCTAAGAAAGCTGTTTTACGCCTAGCAAAAAGCTTCTAATTTTTACCTGCTAAAAAGAAACTGGCCATATTGAAGGCATCAGCCAAAGAAAGCATCATAATAATTACATAAACTTTGTTGGTGCGCAACGCCTCAAAACGGATGATAGATAAAAAGATGGCCAGGTTGCCGCCTCCGATAACTAAGCCTCCGATTGAGTAGCAAAGATAGACGGGCAGATTCTCGATGCCTGAATAGTTAGAAAACATGTCGGCGCACGGTGTTGGGCTTAATGGAACGGTTTTCTGAGAAGCGTTGCCCTAGCAGCCAGTGGAACTTCGATAAAAGGCACGGAAAGTGCGACGGTCTGTGATTATTTCAAGTGAACAAAGAGCGTGTTTGTCTATAATTGGTTGTCAAGGTCAATACTGCTAAATACACTACAGTGTCACGTCATTTATAATAGGCAATATGCAAGGCGGAAGTACAGTTACAGTTGTCGTTATCAAAACATTTTTGGGCCTGCATAGCAATTTTCAAGTGCTATTTGCCGTCAAACTTTTATGTAATAATAGTGCTGTGAAACCATATTTTTCGTGCTTGCCGCTGGTACTGTTGTTTGGTATTGGATTTTCTGAATGTGTATGTGTATCAGTCAGACACTTAACGCCGTTTATGGTACCGACACCATATAAGGTGCCGGTACCATATATGGTAGCCCTCGTTCGGTGACTGTGGTGGTACCATATATGGTACCCCTACCTTCGCATTGTTACCGGTACCGGTACCATATATGGTATCCCTACCTTCGCGTTGTTACCGGTACCGGTACCATATATGGTATCCCTACCTTCGCATTGTTACCGGTACCGGTACCATATATGGTATCCCTACCTTCGCGTTGTTACCGGTACCGGTACCATATATGGTACCACACTGTTCAGATTTCGTACCATATGGTACCATCACCATATATTGTGCCATATGGTACGAAATCTGAACAGAGTGGTACCATATATGGTACCGGTACCGGTAACAACGCGAAGGTAGGGATACCATATATGGTACCACCACAGGCCCGAACGTCGGGTACCGTATATGGTGCCGGCACCATATTCGAAGTTTTGCGCTATCTGATTATCAAAAGTCTGATTAATAAAAAATAGAGCGTATGTTTACTACTGCAAAATACACACGCACAATTGAATTTTAGTTAGCTTCAATCACTCTTCCCATAAAGATCACGAAATTCTTCGAATGTCCATTCTTGTGGAGTTTGGCGTTTGGTCGGTTTGAAATGGCGCTTTGTGGATCTGTCAAGGCCTTGGCGAAGACTTTCAAGAGACCATTCAAGAAAATCGACCTTTTCTCATGTTCCGCTACCATACCAAGAGAATATATCGGAAGCTCTGTTCGTTTAAATCGTTTACGGTTTTCGACGCGAATTTATTCAGTAGATACGGTAGCATGGCAATTTACGGTCCGACCTAGATGCAAGTAAAAGGCTAACTGACGCGACGATGATGCCGTCTGGTGAATCATACAAGACCACTTCCCCCCTTGGTAGGGCGGCAGATCAGTTTAACTTAAGCCTAACCGTAGGTCTGAAGCTAAAGTTAGAGCATGAACTAATGCTTAAATTAAATCCTGAATCCAAAAACTGAGTCTAAAACTAAGCACAAGCGTAAATCTAAATTGGCAATTGCGGTGTGGGCGGTACTGTCCAAGTACAAAATTTTCGGCAACTTTTGTAAGGGCCGTGAATTTGTGTAATTTACGGTCGCGTCTTACGGCAGTCACTTGATTATCAGGAAAACTCCCGCTAATTACCAGGCTTCCGATACATTACCATGGTGTAGACGATTTATCGTTCGCTTCCCTGTCCACCAACCTTCAGTCTGAGCAGTGTGCACAAGTAGTATCAGCAGGCAAAAGCGACGGGCAAACATTTTACAAACGTACATATGTAGCCTGGCGGAAGTGAAAAGCAAAACGTGAGATGGCTCTAGCTACGTGCCTATTTAGTTCTCGCATTTCAAACGGGTAATTAGTGCGATGGGATGAAAAGAGTTGGTCAAAAGACTTATTCAAACCAGCCGCTAATGGCCGCAGCCTGAACCCCGTTGCCGGGAGAGAGTAAAGCTGACGAAATAATCTACGTACTACGTACTTGTTTCGACAGTTGGAATGAAAGACCACGATTGAACCGTTTCAGCAACAACAAATATGGCTACTGGGGTATGGGATTTTCAGGAATGGGTTTTTGTTAATTGAACGTTTTCACTAGTTTTGACAACTTTTTTTGTCATTTAAAAGCAATTTAAAAGTATATATTTTGTAATATTTATTGAATTTCTAATCGTTTGTAAGCAAAGCAAAGTGCACATTCGTTTGCTTGTTTCTTGGTAAACATACAATAATATAGGTAGAATAATAACACAAGTATATCTTTTGAAGTTGTAAACAAGAAAAACGTGTATTTTGAAGCGTATCCTAAATTTAAAACTTTCGTAGTAGAAATTAACAGGCATTTTTGGCATTCACACCTTGTAGAAAAATAGATGAT
>JASANB010000688.1:0-11889 GCA_030248155.1 Sabatieria punctata | reverse complement strand
GGTATTGGCTCATTAAGTGTGCGATAGTCGCTTTGTTTATGGAAATTTGCTGCGTAGTTGCACTAATACGTATGTTGTGCTTTTGTTTGATTTTCTTAGCAGGTTATATAATAATGTGGTGCGAAAAATTGTTGGGCAGCAAGTGAAGGTCTCTATTAGTTACAGACAGAGTTGACTCCTCAAAGTAGAGGAATGGCCAAGAAGGAATCTCCTGAAGAAGCTAAAAGTTGCCATATTAAATAAGCGGTTTTGTTTGAACAGTGCTGTCGATTTTCGGTTGTTTGACCTAGTATTAAGAAGAAAACGAAATTAATTTTAAAAAAATATATATATATAATTAATACTACTGGTACACTGTGTGAATCGGCTCGGACGAAGTTCGAAAACCTAGTGAGTTTTCTTGTACTCTCTGATAACCTTGGTCAGGGACAACGGTAAATTGTAATCAAAAGTGATCTGAAAAAGTTGTGGTTGTTGTATCGAAAGTATAAACTGTATGTAATTGCAATTGGCAATTCAAGCTAGTAGCTGTCCTGGAAGAAGAAGGCGAACAAGAAGTTTACCCCTTGAGAAATCGACAGCGAGAAGGAAGAGAACAGCCTCCAAGAGCCATAGCCGCCAGACGTAGATCTCGGTCACCCCTAGCCAGTACCGTTATTTTACTATAGTATAGTATAGTATAGTAAATTAGTAATACTAGTGGTATTTTACTAGTAGTAAAATAATAGTAAAAAGTAAAATTAAGAGCCAATAGTAAAGTAAAAATTAAATTAAATTAACAAAGACCGTCAATAGTAAAATGAAAATTTTACTACTATTTTACTAGTTTTTGGTGAATTTCAGCCAAACTCTTGATCAATTTTGCAATAAAAGATGTGTTTGGGCTACTGTTGATTGGGTATACCGAACCCATACCGAAAAATGGGTATTTTTGGGAATACCTACCCAATAAATACCTACCGATTCCAGGTATTTTAATAAATACCCATACCCGGTATACCGATTATTTTGGCAATACCCAGGTATTTGGGAATCGGTACTTTTTGTCCAGCTTAGTGCATTTCTTGCCGAAAATTCCCTATGATCACATTGTTTTCTTTGTAATTTTGTATTTTTCGGTCATGCAGAAACACATTCTATTCATACATGTAACAGGTCATCCGCCGATGGGGGGAGGGGGGGTTGGGGGGTCTGGCGCCGGCCGGGGGGGTCTGAGCCAAAATTTTGGGGGAGGGGGGTGGGCACTAGAAAACGCTCAAAAATCGAAAAAAATCGCAAGTTTTTGGCTAAAAATTGCCAAAAATCGCTAATTTGGGCTGAAATACAGCTAAAAAGTGCTGTTTTGCAGGCGATTTTGGCAATTTTTGTTTGTGAAATTGTAAAAAATTGCAAAAATTTGGTCGAAAATTTACTTGCCAGAAAAATCGGAGGGGGGGTCGGTGAAATCGTCTCGGGGCGGGGGTCCCCATCCGGGGGGGCTGGCCTAAGTCAGGTGGGGGGCCGACCCCCCAGACCCCCCTGTTACATGTATGATTCTATTACAATATCGCTCAAAAATATCGAACTTGAAGGATTTTTTGTTCTCTGACCCAACTCCCTGTCCCAAACTTGCTTTGTCATTAGAAAACGTTGGTCTAGTTTTGGCTTAACTTCACACTGCCGCTTAATAATCAAGTCTCTATGTACTTCATGTACAGTACATTCACAATCAACAAAATAGCCAAACATTTTGTCACTGCTCGTTAGATCTCCATACTGTACAGTAGCAGACCTTAAAACTACAGTACAATAAAAGCATTTCTCTTAGGCAAAATTATTTATAGAAACACCCAGTAAAATTAAGGGGGATTCACCCCAGTAAAATTAAGAAATATTTTTAAAAATTCCAAAAAACTGTAATCCCATTGGTTTTCATGGATTTTCTAATCTCTGAGCTTAAAAATGACTAAATTCCTGGCCTTAAAAATGGAAAATACAGTGTTTTAAACTTTGTAAAACATTTTCAGCAAATACTGAATAAATACCGGTATACCGGTATTTTTGCGAATACCTACCCATACCGAACCGATTCCTGGGTATGCCGAAAAATACCTACCCATACCGAACCGATTCCTGAAAATCCCATACCCAAACAATATTAAGAGTCGGTCTCTGAACCGATCGAGTCTCAGTATTCAGACCCGAAAATTGAAACTTTGGGCTAGAGAGGTGTAAGTTGGTACAATAATACATACTTATGGGTTGTCTGCAGTCTGCAGTCCAATTTTGTGTTAGAAGAAAATAAATTTTTTTCGACCTCCTTGGCGGGCCATAACTCGGCTGGAACCCCCCCCCCCTAGAGGCGCTTTTTTATTTCATAACTTTGTAGCGCTTTTTAAATGCTTCATTTTGGTATAGAATATGCTATGATTGCTGGTGGCCAATCGAATGAAAATTGGCCTCAAATGTCACCAACTCGAAAAATTCGCATGTTTCACTATAGTAGGCCCTATGGCCAAAGCACGTTCGCGCAGCGCGGAATAGAAAATACAAAAACACAGCCAAAAAGTGGTCCAAAATGGTTTTTGCAACTTCAAGCGCAAATGCTTTTTTGTGTTCCGTTATTGATAGGAGGATGTGATGTATTTAAATGAAACAGAGTGTGAGCTATCGAATAAGATGCATATTGAATCATAATTCGGCCGTTAAAGAGCATTTTTCTCTCGAAAACTGAATTCGTCGTTTTTCAATGTCTATTTTCTGCTAAAAGGAGACTTGATTCAAATTTTGTTCAACCGGTTTTAAAATCACCGCAACTCGTTACCTATATAGCACCGCTTTTTTTCTTTCCGCACTTTGGCATGGTCCCCACAAATTTGATTCTTCCTTAACTACTGAAAATCGGCTTTTTCGTGGATTTTTTTATGTTTCTCGTTCTTGTGAAAAAACGACGAATTCGGCGAAAGATGTTCAATCGGTTCCGTATACAGTAGACTTCAGGCTTTCGACTGATATAAGAATTGACTCTCTGCTGCTTGTCGTTAACCCCACAAACGGTGTTGAAGTTTCTGCAACCCTTAATTTTTGCCATTTCTGGCTTTTATTGTACCCAACAATTCCAACCATACTTTTTCGCATTAATTTAGCTGTGCAACGAATATTCACATCTTTATAGTAGATTTTAAACAATCAAGTTGGTTGCACCTTCGTAACTCGCGCCATTGAAAATCAGCCACCGCTGGGACGGCGACCAAGTTATAAACACTAATTTACGCGATTTAACCCACGCGGCCGTTTTGAACCCGCATTTCTCCAATTCTTCATGAATTTAAGTGCGGTTTTTTGCGTAAATAATCGCATCAGGTCATGCTTTGTCGTTTTAGCATAAATTTTTCCTTGTGGCGCCAGTTATTCAAATCTGTCGCCCATAAATAAAAATGGTACCAAGTGCGCCATACAAAAGTTCTTCGCAGACGAATGATTTTAGATCGCATTTTTCTAATTTTTCATGGAATCAAGTGCGGTTTTTTGCGTAAATTATCGCATCCGGTCATGTTATCGGCGGTTTTAGCATAATTGTTTTGCTGTAGCGTGAATTTTTGAAAACCATTGGCCATACCTAACTATAGACATAATTTTCCAAATCGAATTTCTGACTTAATAAACGGAGTTGAGCTTTGAAAATTTGGGTTTCCAGAGTACTTTCAGTGTGCTTTCGGAATATTTAGTGGATTTAGAATTTTGAGGAAAAAAAAATTTTTTTCGACCTCTTTGGCGGGCCATAACTGGGCTGGAAACCCCTTAGAGCGCTTTTTTATTTCATAACTTTATAGCGCTTTTTATAAGCTTCATTTTGGTATAGAATATGCTTCGATTGCTCGTGGTCATTCCGGTGGCAATTGGCCTCAAATGTTGAGAACTCATAAAAATTTGGCCTTCCAAATGAGGGAATTTTTCGAGTTTATAACCTATGAGGCCTATTGTCACCAGAATGGCCACGGGAAATCGAAGCATATTCTATGCCAAAATGAAGCTTATAAAAAGCGCTATGAAGCTATGAAATAAAAAAGCGCCTCTAGGGGGGTTTCCAGCCCAGTTATGGCCCGCCAAAGAGGTCGAAAAAAATTTTTTTCCTCGAAATTCTAAATCCACTAAATATTCCGAAAGCACACTGAAAGTACTCTGGAAACCCAAATTTTCAAAGCTCAACTCCGTTTATTAAGTCAGAAATTCGATTTGGAAAATTATGTCTATAGTGAAACATGCGAATTTTTCGAGTTGGTGACATTTGAGGCCAATTTTCACTGGATTGGCCACCAGGAATCGTAGCATATTCTATACCAAAATGAAGCTTTTAAAAAGCGCTACAAAGTTATGAAATAAAAAAGCGCCTCTAAGGGGGGGGTTCCAGCCGAGTTATGGCCCGCCAAAGAGGTCGAAAAAAATTTTTTTTCTTATAACACAAAATTGGACTGCAGATTCTTAAGGTACTCCAAAAGTTACGCAAAAACATAGTTAAGCGGGCCGATTTTCAGAAGGCTGTATCTCGGGATTGGAGCGTCAAATCCACTAATCCTTTGGTGCCGAAAGACAACTCATAAGTATGTATTAGTGTACCAATGTACAGCTCTCTAGCCCAAAGTTTCAATTTTGGGGTCTGAATAGGGCAAAGGGCCAAGACTCGATCGGTTCCGAGACTGACTCTTAATTCATTTATATACAGTTGCCAAAACTGGGGCAGCGCATTTTTTAAGTGAGTCAGGTTGTTGGGGCTCGTGGGAACGAAGCCCAGTAAGCTATTTATCACCAATTGTTCTGATTTTAAATTGCATATGCTGCTGTACTTTGTGCTATGCCAATAACCTATATTTAACCAGCAGCTATTCTATACAAATTCGTTTATTGGATACAAAATTGGCCAGCGCTTTTGTATGTCAGTATAATTTATGCACGCTTGTGCGACTTCGTTCCCCAACCTGGTCGAAGCCGCCAGCCAACCAGCGTTGTGCCGAACGAAAATTTTCCGAATTTAGTTAGTAAAAGTTAGTTAAAACTTTTCAAATTTGAATTTAGCAAGTAAAAGTTATTAACTAAATTCGCTAAAAATTCCTCATTGTCGAACAAATGTATCCCTGGGCAGATCCACGAAGTGCGCCCTTCCTTTCCACACTTGCCACACTGTGCTTTACACTCACGTACAAAATGTCCGTTCTTTTGTCTGTTGAAACATTTTAGACTCTCTTTTTGGCCTTCGTACTTTGCGAAACATTTACAACCAGCAACTACAGTGGGAAAATATCGAAATTTTTAAAACATATTAATATAACTATACATATATGTTTTTCGCCAATTAAACATATAAATAACACATATAGTTATATGTTTCTGAAAATTGAATATGCACATATTTTTAAACATAAAACATATTTGTGTAAAAGTCGCTTTTCACTTATATTTTTTCCTAATTTTCGATAATTCAAACTTGAGATTCTGATTTTCCTGTTTAGAACGGTTTCCAACAATTTAGATTGCATACTCAGATTCAATAAGTTTAAGTAAAAGTCAGAATTTGGAAAGTTTACTGTCAAACAGCAACCAAAAGCCTTGAAATCATGAATTGCTATAGCAAAAATATGTATATGTTTCCAGAAACATATTGGCCTCAAAACATACAAACACAAAACATATTTGGCATGCAAACATATTGAGAAACATAAACATTAGTGTGTCGGCAGTTGGTATGTTGCCCACTAGTGAGTGTGTAGGTGGTCGAGTGAGCGGTGGACAGTGAGTGTCCGTCCGACCGATAGATGAATATCTTTATCGGTGCGACAACAACGATAATAATACAGCACCGCACGTAGTCGGAATAGTAGGCTGGCTTATGGCAAACCTTTACGGCAGACTTATCCCAGACTGACACACTATAGCGCCGGCGGCCAACCCTCGCCCGGCCATACATGTAGTTGGGGGAATAGGGGGTATTTCCACTAGGCCCGATTTTCGGAGAAAATTCCCCCCCAGCCGGATTCTGGGGGGATTTTTTGAAACCCTATTTTGGGTTTGTAAACCTGCAAACAGGGTTCCAGAAGCCCTGATTAGGGTTTCAGAAACCCAACTTGGGTTCTGGAGCTCTAGTTTGGGTTTCAAAAGCCCTAAATAGGGTTCCGGGACCTTAATTTGGGTTTAAAAATCTCTAAAGAAGGTTCCAAGAATGCATTTTAACTGTATTATGTCGAACAAAATGGGTTTTTTGGACGTTTTAAAGCAAAATTAGCATTTTTTGCACATTTTAAATAAAAAATAAGGTTTTTTCCACGTTTTAAAGCAAAAATGGGGTTTTAAACGGTATTTTTGCACTTCAGACAAGATTTTTACCCCGTTTTTAGTCCTCAAAACCCTGTTTTGAGCCCAAAAAAGGTCGCTGAAACCCACTTTTGGACAGCAAAAAAAGGTCGCTGAAACCCCCTTTGGGCATAGCCCTGAAACCCTATTTTGGATCAGAAAAATTCCCCCCCCAGCCGAAAACCCAGCTACATGTATGCGCCCGGCCATCGGGAGATGGCCGCTGGCCGGCCGATTGTAAGTTGATACTTGACAAGCAGCTGTGGGAGGGCGCTAAGAACAGCTATGCAATGCAGAGCTCACGCGCGCTGATGGAATAATAGCTGTCAATCTAATCTGCTGACGGCCGCCGGTAACTATTGGCTCTATGGGTGGCCAGCTGCTGTCAGAGGTCACAGGTCAGATTACAACTCTGACAGCTCGGGCCGGCCATCTCTCGTTGGCCGCTGGACGTTGACCGGCGGCCTAACTCATTTACTGACAGTCCCTAACGGCATGTATCACACCTATGCTATACACTACGGTGTATGGCCGACATATCAAACATATATGTTTTCCCAAAAACAAGCATATTTATGTTTTATAACATATACATAAAACATACATGTTTCCCACAGTACCAGCAACTAGTGATGTAAACGAGTTGAAAATACCGAGTTCCGAGTTAACCGAGTTTCATTTCATACTATACCGAGTTTTCCGAGTTTTACCGAGTCTTGCTGAGAACCATAAGGACTACTGTAAATAGCAACGATTTTCATATTGCTTACTATTCATTTTCATTGTTTCCTGTTTTCTTTTTGCCCACTTTTGCTGTTCTTAGCGGCTAGCGCCTCTACTATTATTCAAAAGATTAAACTATGGGTAAAATTAAAAGTAGCGCAATTTGGAACTGGTTCGAAGACGTTTGAAACACTGTTGCTCGGTGGAGAAGGCTAGCCCAGATGGCTCGAAAATATCTTTCTCTACCTGCCACAAGCGTTCCCACTGAAAAGTTGTTTAGCCAGGCCGGAAACGTTTACGATGCCAAACGTAACCGGCTTTCGAGCAGGAAAGCAGAACAGTTGCTGTTTGTTAAGAACAATCTGATTTTCTTCGATTTCGAATGTTAAGCTTTGTTAGGTGGAGTCAGAGAGCAGTAGAGAAGTACAGTATGTAGATAAGTAAAAGAACTGTTTTTACATGCAATCAGCACCGCTTCTTTATAATTTACAAGCTATTTTAGAATAATTTACGCAAACTCGGTAAACTCGGTATTTTTCAAACAGAGCCTCCATTACGTAACCGAGATTTCACAAATACCGAGTTATACCGAGTTTTTCGAGTGGAACCGAGCCTCGTTTACAACCAGCAACGTACAGTACTCTGGGAATTACTTTGGCCGGTTGGCCCTGGAAAACACATGACGTATTCCGTTCTCCATTCCAGGCAGTTATGGCGGGTCAGAGTATTTGCAACGATAGACGTGTTTCGCGTTGCCAAATTGACGCATTTTAGTCAGCAAATCATCAGCAGCAATTTGCGCACAAAGCCAAACACGGAAACTCACAAGGAATTCTCGCGTGCCTTTTTCTTTTTCTGCCTCAATCATAGACCAGATGGCCCTAATTGCGTCGCAGCTACTGTTGCTATTGGTATTCGAATTTGAATTGGGTATGGGTAGGTATTTTTTAAAATACCCATACCCGGGTATTGGTATGGGTAGGTATTTTAAAAATACCCAGGTACAGACATGGGCAAAGGGGGGGCTAGGGGGGTTGGCTCCCTCAGGCTCTGACCTACCCCACTTAGCCGGCCGCTACTCCCCTCCGGAATTTTTTTGGCTCATAATGCAGTTTGGTAGCTGCAATATTAACGTAATGCCTGCATCAGCTGGTTTCTGTCCGGTTCTATCCGCCCAGGCGCCCTTGTCTGTTCGCAAGAATGCCTCACAAAATATCACAAACTCTGTTCAGAGCTGCGTTTTTTCAAAAATGGTTTTATATAGTACGTATAGTATGTAGTACTGTACGTACGTAGGCGATGGGAAGTAGTCGGCACAAAGCCCAATCCAGGCCGTCGAAAGTCAGCAATGGCAAGTAGATAAATTGGGACCAAACCGGCGCTGTCTTGCACCCACTGACAGCAAAAGGGGAGGGTTGTTGTTAAGGAGGCTGCCGGACTTTGTGTCTCTTCCTGCTCTATAGCAGTTGGCTACTCCTAGTCCGAAAGGACAAAAAGTTGCAACAGCAACAGCAACAGTAGTTACTGCTACCTTATTTGTGGTTTTTACTATGTTAAGAGCCACATTTTAAAACCGGGGCGGGTCGCGGAACATGAAAAATTCTGACCTATAGTTTTTATTTGATAAATTGATAGGTCTATGGTAGAAAATAACACACGACAAATATTTTCACTCGATTGTCACTAAAATGCAAATTAGGGCCGAAAACTTGTTTTTCCAGCCAAATTCGGTGTTTCTTTTATTTCTACCGCGTGCGCCGACAGATCGGGCTGATATTTTCAGAAATAATGCCAGGTATATTGCGTGTTTTACCTATAAAATTTTAAGAGGATCGGCCAAGGTTGAGATCGCGAATTATAATTTTTGGGTTCTGGTAAAAAATCGAATTTTGCAAAAAAAGGTACCTCGAAATTTTCCACCAAACTTTCAGTGTAGGTTGCTTAAATATCCCTCAAAGTAACCCTCTTTTTCCGTTTGTGGACTTTGTCTCTGTTTCGAGAAATTAATGTTCGAATTTTCATGCACACGTTGGTAGAAAAAACCGGAATTTACTTTCGGTTTTCGTTTGAACAGACGGATCTTTTAGCGTTCGCTCTCGCTCGAAAGAGCGCACAATGGCCGATCGATTGGTTGGTCGACGGCCAGAAACAAACCACTGAGTCGGGTACTGTAAGAGTTTAAAATGAGCGAGTCGACTACACTGCAATATTTTTCATGTTCTGAGTTTTATAATGTTGTTATCATGTCTTTTGCCTCAAAATGGGATTGGAAAGTGTACGCAAACTTTGGAAAAAGCTGAGCATGCCTCTAGTAAACTATTTTGAGGCAAAAACCATATTAGAAATGGAGAAAATCGTAGTATGCTGGCTAAACTCGCTCACCTTAAACGAGTCTGCTCAAACGAAATGTAACGAGATCATCTTGGTTTTGCTTAGAAATTAATGTGCATCAAAAAATCGATTGTTCCCGTAAAATGTGAAAGCCGAATTTCTTTAATTCTTGGACAAGTACGCTTGTATGACACGCAACATGCACCCCTTTTCACACTTTAGGAGTTTGCTTTGGTTCGGTGAAATTCGACTCTTATACTGCAGCCAAAAACCTCCAATTTAAGTGTTAAGCACTTTCGATGCAAGAGTTTTCTGACCAGGCCAGGTTTATTTGTTTGTTTATTGTGTACATTCCTAGTGGCAGCATATACAGTATAGATAAAAAAAATGTCCCATCGCTTTTTCGGCCTTCACTCAAACGTTTCGTTCTCAGTCACTTCTTTACCGATTTGGCTCAAATTTTCAGCAAAAATTAACAACATGGTTGGCTAAATATTCTGCAAGTTTAGTGCCAAAATTCCGACTCATACTGGTTTTATGACCCGAAAACTAGGAATGAGGGTGGTCCACGCAAATTTATTTTTTTTCGGTAATACAAGGATTACAGTCCTGAAACTTGCCGGAATGATTGGTGTTGCTATTGGGCATAACACACTAAGCGGGCAGCCCTGTAGCTCAAAGGGCACTAAAATGGAGGAATTTCAAAAACATGAGTGAAAATCCCATAGTTAAGAAATCTGCACCTTCTAGAATCAAAGCACTGAATCTGTTGTTAATCAACATAGATTGTAGCAGGAAGTTCGACAAATAAATGAACCTGATATTTAAGCTCTGTTCCACACCATAGTAACCATCCCTGCAGCGTTTTTTGAAAATTGAAAATCTTTAGAATCGTCATTTTGCCGGTTTTACAAAGAAAAGTCATATTTCGTCATGTTTTTGAAATTCCCCCATTTTAGTGCCCTTTGAGCTACAGGGCTGCCCGCTTAGTATGTTATGCCCAATAGCAACATCAATCATTCCTGCAAGTTTCAGGACTGTACTCCTTGTATTACCGAAAAAAATTGAATTTGCGTGGACCACCCTCATTCCTAGTTTTCGGGTCATAAAACCAGTATGAGTCGGAATTTTGGGACCACACTTGCAGAATATTTACCCAACCATGTTGTTAATTTTTGCTGAAAATTTGAGCCAAATCGGTAAAGAAGTGACTGAGAACGAAACGTTTGAGTGAAGGTCGAAAAAGCGATGGGACATTTTTTTTTATCTATACTGTATTTACTTTTTCTCCTTTCCATACAATGGTACTTACATCCACTGCTTTTACCGTTTCTTCATAGTACCTTCAAACTGAATAGATAATGCTGAACTAAATCACTATAACGTTTTCCAGTATAGTAGTCTACGAGTGTATTGCTTGTGTGTTTACAGTTGCTAGTGGTCTCTTGTACAGGCAGCACCTCAACCTACATAGTAAACATACATGCGGACTATTGATTTCTTGACGGTGTCCGTTTTGTTCATTGG
Organism: Sabatieria punctata; assembly: GCA_030248155.1. Lineage (NCBI taxonomy): Eukaryota > Metazoa > Nematoda > Chromadorea > Araeolaimida > Comesomatidae > Sabatieria > Sabatieria punctata. Next base: position 984 of record JASANB010000688.1, on the reverse strand, counting down.
CTGATCCGCAAACGGTCTGTCGGTCTGTTGTGTGTGTCAGATTTGTATGCGCTTTACCGATTGTCTTTCTGTCTTTGGGATAATAAAACTTTGCGTGTATGCCACAAGGGCCAGCGCTACATACGTCTTTGCACTCTTGTTGACTCCCATCCCAGCAGTACGTAAATCACTGAGTCACTGTAAATTAGAACGGGACTCTGTGTTACTGTTTGTAATAAACCATTGTCTTGTACATTTGCACTATCGGAGGTTTCATACAAAGCTCGGCGTGCCTCTAAGAACCATGATTCAAAAGCTTAATGCTATACTTGAAGAAGAGCCGCCAAACAAAACCCAAATCTGCCAAGGTACAGCGTTTTCGAAAAGGTTCCATGTCAATTGAGAGAATGCCTGGAGGTGGCCAGCTGTGCGTTTCACATTCAGCTCTTGAATAATGATTACTAAGGCACGCTGAGCCTTCTCGAAACGTAGCGAACACTTTCCATTCGGATTTTGAGTCAAAAGCCATAATAAACAACATTACAGAACTCAAAAACATGAGAAAATCGCAGTGCGGTCAACTCGCTCATTTAAACTCTTACAGTTCCCGACTAAGTGGTTTGTTTCTAGCGGGCGACCCAACAATCGATCGGCCATTGCGCGCTCTTTCAAGCGAGATCGAACGCTAAAAGATCCGTCTGCTCAAACGAAAAGCTGGAAGTAAATTCCGGTTTTTTCTACCAATGTAAGTATGAAAATTCGAACATTAATTTCTCGAAACAGAGACAAAGTCCACAAACGGAAAAAGGGTTTACTTTGAGGGGACAACAACCTTCACTGAAAGTTTGGTCGAAAATTTCAGGTACCTTTTTTGCCAAAAATTCGATTTTTTACAGGACCCCAAAATTTGCATTTCATTATAATTTGCGATCTCAACCTTCGCCGTCCTCGTTCAAATTTTATAGGTACAACACCCAATGCCAACATTAGCAATACGTAACTTCT
>JASANB010000684.1:0-20142 GCA_030248155.1 Sabatieria punctata | reverse complement strand
GTTGCTGACCGAAAAGGTTGTCAACCTGGAGAGGTTCGCGGAAATCGCACAAGCAGATGAGACAGCGCGCCAGGATGCTGCCAAACTGACAGGGAGTTGACCTACGCAGATCAGTGCGGCCAGTCAGGGACGGAATCAGCGTGGAGGATGGAAGGGACAGAGAGGAGGCCAAGCACACGACTATCAGCCTGCCGCCGCACCCAAAAAGGATTGTGGGGTAGTCGAAGTGTTGAGAAAGTAGCAGGTTGCATGTGACTGATTGGCTCGATGACAATGGGTGCACCAGAGTGGAGGACGATCAGATGCGGCTGGCCAAACAACCTGAGGGCGATCTTGAAGGGTAGTAATTAGTCAGTCGAAATGTGCAACAGTTGCGCCTTGGTGTGCGATAGTGTCCAGGCGATTGCATTTCTTGTTGCTGTTGTTGGTGTTGTTGTTGTTGCACAACTTGGATTAACATGGCTTGTTGTTCGTACTGGCGCTGTTGTTGTTCATTCCGCAATCGTTGTTGCTCATGAAGAAGTTGGAGAAGGTGCATAGCAGTGACAGGCAGGGCTCGGTCATCAGCTTGACATATTGTGGAAGAAGACATGGTGATTGAACTAGTTGTAGTTTTAGCACGATAAATGGAGTTGAGTGAGTTGGGTGATAGTGTGAAAGCTCCAGTTCTGTGCTACGGCAATAAGTGGTAGGGTCTCAGCACCGAATTACTAGTAATAATCAAATACAACACACAGGATACAGAGGACCGCACAGTAGAAAGACCAAAATACACACAAATACAACCAAACATAACTCATAACTTCATAACTGAAGGACTATACATCCTTCATGTACAGGACTTGACATCCATCCAACAGCACCACAGGAAAAAAGCAAATGAACTGTTGTGTTGCCTCAGATGATCACTTCGACAGTGCAGTCTGGAGAACAAGAACAGTAACAAGGTTTTGGCACTTCAACTTGTGTGCAATTGGGCCTACCTACAAGCTACTGCAGGAGCAGCTGTTAGCCAAACCTGAGGCAGGTTGAATGAAAGGTTAAAAAGTAAGACATGTGCAATGGCGTAGCTTCCCAGCTGGGCTGGGAATCGAACCCAGCATCTTTGGATTGCCGGTCCAGTGCTCTAACCACTAAGCTACACGCCAATGGGAAACCAACACCTTAAACTCAGTATTTGAGAAGACTAGCCAGTCATGAGAAGCTGAAACGAGCCACAAGCATCAAACTCAATCTGAACTAGTGTAGCCAAATTGAATGAAAGGTGAAAAAGAAAGGCATGTGCAATGGTGTAGCTGGGAATCGAATCTAGCATTTTTGGATTGCCGGTCCAGACCTGGATAAATTCTTTAACCTTCAGCTGAAGGCAGCCATCAGTGAGACCGCAAAAACAGCCAGCTCTACTGTTGCTGCAGTCAGCAAACAGAACCCAGGGGCCTGCACAGAGGAAAGAAGAAGACATGGTGCAGTGCTCAGAACAAGCAGTTAAAGCAGGGATCAAAGTGCAGCTCCTGTGACAGAAACAGATATGAAACATGGAAGCAGTGCCCTGCGAAGGACAAAACCTGTAACTGCAGTGGCAGCATGGGCCATTTTGAGTCGGTCTGCTGGTCTGAATCTACAACTCTCTGGTCAGGATCTTGCTGTTCGCACTGTGAAGGAACAGATGACATATCGACCACCTTCACCCCGGGTGGAAGGAGCAGCAGCTGGATCACAGAGGGATTATCACAAACTCATTTGTGCTGAGCAGTTGTCTAGTCTCCTCAGTCCAGAGATGGGTCTCATTCCCAACCTCAAGCATCAAATTGAGTTGGAGCCCAACATGCAGCGATATGAGTGCAAGCTTCGATCCATTCCAATCTACAAGCGGGATGGGGCACATGACGAAATTCAGCAATTGGCAGACCTCGGCATCCAGACCAAGTTTGATCGGGCTACTTTGGTCAACCCAAGACAAGCCAGATGGGTTAGATGCGTTTCAGGTGTGATTCAAGTATTTGCATACTGGTGTTTTACAAAGCTGTCAACCCACACTTAGAATATGTGCCGGCTCAGACTGTCAGGCCAGCTGTTTATTTCAGAGGCCCCGCTGTCCAGATAAGTCATTGTTGCTGTTCCTACTTCACTGTTTTATCATGTATAACCGCCAACGATTTTTATGAAGCTTTCTTATTTTTCTAGAAGTTCATGATGCATTATAATCAGATTCGGTATTGAATAAAAATGAAAAAAGACAGGCGTTGACAGAAATGAAAAAGCCCTGTGTTGGACTTTAGAGAGGACCTGTTTTATTTAATTCAGGTTCCTTTGCATTATTTGTTTACAATAAAAAAAGAGAAAAATTATTGATTTACGCACTTGTAACTTCGTAAATAATTAAGTACAGGGTGTCCCACGCTAAGTGTTCTATGTTTGATGGTTAGCTGCGCGCATCTGTTCACACTATATTTGGGTTGGGTGAAATTTGGCTTAATTCCGTTCAGATAGTCTTCTTGTGCCACTAATGATCAAACGTGGAACATCCATCTTTAGCTAGCTGATATGTAAACATAAATAATTTCTGAACAAGTAAAAAAACCTGAAAATTTATCTAATGACTGATTCAAAAGTTACTTGGTTTTATTAATGACCGCTTTTTTTGGGGATACCCTATCCTATATACAGTATAGATAAAAAAAAATGTCCCATCTCTTTTTCGGCCTTCACTCAAACGTTTCGTTCTCAGTCACTTCTTTACCGATTTGGCTCAAATTTTCAGCAAAAATTAACAACATGGTTGGTTAAATATTCTGCAAGTGTGGTGCCAAAATTCCGACTCATACTGGTTTTATGACCCGAAAACTAGGAATGAGGGTGGTCCACGCAAATTTATTTTTTTTCGGTAATACAAGGAGTACAGTCCTGAAACTTCCAGGAATGATTGGTGTTGCTATTGGGCATAACATACTAAGCGGGCAGCCCTGTAGCTCAAAGGGCACAGAGAGAAGAAAGGGAGGAGAGATTTCAAAAACATGAGTGAAAATCCCATAGTTAAGAAATCTGCACCTTCTAGAATCAAAGCACTGAATCTGTTGTTAAGCAACATAGATTGTAGCAGGAAGTTCGACAAATTAATGAACCTGATATTTAAGCTCTGTTCCACACCATAGTAACCATCCCTGCAGCGTTTTTTGAAAATTGAAAATCTTTAGAATCGTCATTTTGCCGGTTTTACGAAGAAAAGTCATATTTCGTCATGTTTTTGAAATTCCCCCATTTTAGTGCCCATTGAGCTACATGGCTGCCGGCTTAGTATGTTATGCCCAATAGCAACACCAATCATTCCTGCAAGTTTCAGGCCTGTACTCCTTGTATTACCGAAAAAAAATAAATTTGCGTGGACCACCCTTATTCCTAGTTTTCGGGTCATAAAACCAGTATGACTCGGAATTTTGGCACCACACTTGCAGAATATTTAGCCAACCATGTTGTTAATTTTTGCTGAAAATTTGAGCCAAATCGGTAAAGAAGTGACTGAGAACGAGACGTTTGAGTGAAGGCCGAAAAAGCGATGGGACATTTTTTTGATCTACGTATACTGTATTTGCACCACACAATTTTAATCGTCATTGCCAACCGAGATCGGGCAGACATGTAAAGTGGGGGGTCGGCGGAATCGGCCGGCATGGTGTGCGTTGGAGTTGGACATACCTATGACCCCAAAGTAAAACCCTAAAACAGTTCCGCCCAACTCCCTCTGGGTAGCCAGCAATGGCCATCGGCGGTTCTCTCCGATCCGGCCATTTTCCATAGTAAAACTTGAAAACACACCAAGCAAAAATGAACGTTTCTCCGGGGGGGAGCTACCTCGTTCAGACACGTGCTATGCAGCGTTCGAAAGCATACATGTAACAGCTCCGGGCCGACCTGGGCGGAGGGGGGTAGGGGGTGTTTTTTCCTCAGGTGGGGGGTCGAGGGAGGTTTCGCCCAGGTGGGGGGTCCCAAATTTCAAAAAGCTCCAAAACGCCTAGAAATGCGTTTTTAGCACGTTTTTTCAGTAGGACGCTAAAAATCGCTATTTTAAGCTGCCAAATAGCGTTTTAAAGCTAAAAACAAGCAAAAAATGACAAAAAAGAGCTTCCAAAAACACCGATTTTTCTTAAATATCAGCAGTGGAAACGCCAAATTCGGTTTCCAAAGGCTTTTCAAGTGAATTTTAGGCTAAAAATTAGTGATTTCTGATTTAGTTTGTTAATACTGGAGCCACTACCACCATTTGTATTTTTTGGTCGGGGGAGGGGTCCCTTAACCTGTCTCGGGGGGGGGGGGGTGGGGGTGAGGGGGGGTTTGGCCTTTCCAGCAGGGGGTAACCCCCCAACCCCCCCTAGTACATGTATGTTCGAAAGCTCACATCATGAGCTTTCAGAATCTATAATAAAATTTATGGCGATTTTCGTTTCTTCAAAAATAATCGATCCCGAAATATCGATTGATCACGATTTCGTCAGTTTTTTCACTGAAATGAGAGTTTCTCTGGAGGGCTACCTCGCTCAGACACGTGCTATGCAGCACTCGAAAGCCCATATCATTAGCTTTCAGAATCTGTAACAAAATTTATGGCGATTTTTGTTCTTTCAAAAATAATGTGTGGTTGGGTCGATTATCGATTGATCACGTGATCGTAGCTGTAAAGTGGCGTCGCCAATGAATTTGGCGTACCAGAAAACCTCAACTTGGTCATGCCATTTTCCTTTTAACTACTTTAGTCAGATGCTGAAAACTGATAAAATCGTGATCAATCGATATTTCGGAATCGATTATTTTTGAAAGAACAAAAATCGCCATAAATTTTATTACAGATTCTGAAAGCTCATGATGTGAGCTTTCGAACGCACATGTCTGAGCGAGGTAGCCCCCCGGAGAAACATCCATTTTTGTTTGGTGTGTTTTCGAGTTTTCTATGGAAATGGCCGGATCACAGAGAACCGCCGATGGGTATTGCTGGCTACCCAGAGAGAGTTGGGCGGAACTGTTTTAGGGTTTTACTTTGGGGTCATAGGGATGTCGACCGCACACCATGCCGGCCGATTTCGCCGACCCCCCGCCACTTTACATGTCTGCCTGATGGCTGCCTGATTTCGGTTGACAATGACAATTAAGGAACTACATTTATAGTGAATTATACCACCACGGAAGTACCAACAACTATCTATACAACCACCGAAGCACCACCAAGTACCACCACCGAAGAACCACCAAGCACATACACTACCACCGAAGCACCAACGAAACCATCAACAGAGCCAACTACTCCACCAAAAGAAGGTTAATTGTCACTGCACGAGAAAGTGCACGAGATTTTGCGGGCCATGAGGAAGCAAAGAATTGAATGAGATTGTTGAAAATTTACACGTAGATGTAGTTTTGATCGAAAAGAACAAATTTGAAGTCCGTTTTGCCCTAGCTCTCTTTATTCGTCTGATATAGAACCCTGTACCTTCCAGAGTATGACAAAACTCAATGTTGCTAAACTAAAAATTTAGATGCTGAAACACATGTAAAAATACACGCTGAATCTCATGGTGACATCCATTTTTTTGTTTAAAATCGAAAATTCCATTTTTTCGGACTCCGAAATTTTTAGAGCGAAAAAAACTCAAATTTTTGTCGTAGGAAAAGTCATTTGAATGGCTTAAAAGATGCGCCATTTTGTCCTCTTTTCAATGGTATAAAGATATCTAGGGGTTGGATGGGGTAGACGGGCCACTTTGGCCATCTGAATGGTCAAAAATCGATCATTTATTTTACTTTTTCTCAAAATAAATGCCTTTGGATTAGTTTGTTGAGGTAATATGCATAACACTAATTGCACAATGACATTTTCATGCCTCAGATAGTTTAAACAGACCATTTGCTTCTGTTTTCACATCTGCATATTGGTGTCTCCTTCAGAGGTGCGCCATTTTGAGCATGACTTATGTGTGATACAGATAGTGCCGACTCTTCTGTCAATTTCATGCAGAACGCAAAAATTCATTGATTATTTTACATTTCTTTTATATTTTACTTTCTATTGTTTACTCAGTCGGTTTAATAGACATATTTTGAATTTGAACTTAATGGAATCATTAGTTCAAAATATATGACTGTTTGGATAAAGGTGGTTTTTATAAAAACGATCAAAAATGCCAGATATGTAGTTTTGGTTTTTTGTCTATACCGGTTGCTCAATTTCCACTAAACCAGTGTATTTGGTAGAAGATAGCGAAATAAATCTAATGGTGACATCCACAGATTGCTCAAACCAGCTATTCCTGAGAAATAAATGAGCAAGATGTAGATTGTAGATAGGTTCTGACTGCAATATACCAAACCACAGGTGGTTTATTCAGTTTTACACGCAACATTAGCAATATGCGTTCCTGAATTTCTAAAAATCGACTAACTGGCACAAAGATTACATCTCAAAAAATTGGCAGAGGCTGGCTTTTTGGTGTTGGCAAGCCCTCAGATTTCTTCTTTTCCCAATTTCTTCTCGAATTGGCCCGATGTTTTTCTAATCTGTGGTTTATTCTGCATAGTTGGTATTTCAACACTTTGATCCTATCAGGCTGTTGTTTTAGTGATGCGGTTCTTTGAATGCATATGCATTTCATTTGCTTGTAAAAAATGACAAAAATGAAAACATTGTAGGGCTTCTACAACAACACTATGTACATTAGAATCAAGTCAAGTAGACCATGTGCGGAAAATACACCAGAATTTTGGAAAGGAAAGTTTATCATCTACAACACAACAACGTAGCAACGAGTGAACAAAAAAGAAAACACAGAAAATAACCAAAATCATTACAGACGCATAGTTCCATAATTTTCTTTGTTTAGTGCAAGGATTATTGCAGAAGAAGAGGAAAGGAAGGGCCCATTGGCCTCTAATCCCACCTGTCATTACTCAAAAAGACTCCCAAGCCAGCGGTTTGTAAGCGTTTAGAAAAATGACCCAGAGTCTAATTTTAAAAATAATTGCAAATAATTGGCCCAAAAACTGTTTCCATGAAACTTTGAATTCTGAAACTAATGGTGTAAGTAGTTACTTTTCTCCAAACCATTTGTAACCTGGTCAAAAACTACAGTACATTCAGTATTCATTCAAATCTTCACTGAAACTGCTTTTGATCAAAACCTGAAAATATAATATTACAAGGCAACACAACACATCAAAGTGCATTTCATACACTGTAACTCAAAACGGCTCATCATAGGCCTGAGGTTGTCCCTACTCACTATTCTATTTTCCGCACTCCTTTACAGTATTTTCTGGAACATATCGGTAACTTGAGGTGGGGTTTCAAGGGCTTACGTTCATCAAGAAATGCAGCCCCTACAAATATTCATGAACATTTTTGTCAATTACAAATTCTGGTTTATTTTCCGCACATGGTCTACTTGACTTGTTTCTGCAATACATACTGTAGTGTTGTTGCGAAGCCCTACAATTTTCATTTTTGTCATTTTCTTACCTAGTAAATGAAATGCATATACATTCAAAAAGCCGCATCTCATCTCTAAAACAACAGCTTGATAGGATCAAAATTTTGAACATATCAATCATGCAGAATAGACCATACCACCGAACATCGGGCCATTTCGAGAAGAACATTGTTGACTGTTGAATGGTGACATCCATTTTTTTGTTTAAAATCGAAAATTCCATTTTTTCGGACTCCGAAATTTTTAGAGCGAAAAAAACTCAAATTTTTGTCGTAGGAAAAGTCGTTTGAATGGACTCTTCTGTCAATTTCATGCCGAACGCAAAAATTCAATGATTATTTTACATTTCTTTTGTATTTTACTTTGTATTGTTTACTCAGTCGGTTTAATAGACATATTTTGTATTTGAAATTAATGGAATCATTATTTCAAAATATATGACTGATTGGATAAAGGTGGTTTTTATAAAAACGGTCAAAAATGCCAGATATGTAGTTTTGGTTTTTGTCTATACCGGTTGTTCAATTTCCACTAAACCAATGTATTTGGTAGAAGATAACGAAATAAATCTAATGGTGACATCCACAGATTGCTCAAACCAGCTATTCCTGAGAAATTAATGAGCGAGATGTAGATTGTAGATAGGTTCTGACTGCAATCTACCAAACCATAGGTGGTTTATTCAGTTTTACAGGCAACATTAGCAATATGCGTTCCTGAATTTCTAAAAAACGACTAACTGGCACAAAGACTGCATCTCAAAAAATTGGCAGAGGCTGGCTTTTTTGGTGTTGGCAAGCCCTCAGATTTCTTCTTTTCCCAATTTCTTCTCGAAATGGCCCGATGTTCGGTGGTATGGTCTATTCTGCATGATTGATATGTTCAAAATTTTGATCCTATCAAGCTGTTGTTTTAGAGATGAGATGCGGCTTTTTGAATGTATATGCATTTCATTTACTAGGTAAGAAAATGACAAAAATGAAAACATTGTAGGGCTTCTGCAACAACACTACAGTATGTACATTGCAGAAACAAGTCAAGTAGACCATGTGCGGAAAATAAACCAGAATTTGTAAAATAATTGACCCAAAAATTGTTTCCATGAATATTTGTAGGGGCTGCATTTCTTGATGAACGCAAGCCCTTGAAACCCCACCTCAAGTTACCGATATGTTCCAGAAAATACTGTAAAGGAGTGCGGAAAATAGAATAGTGAGTAGGGACAACCTCAGGCCTATGATGAGCCGTTTCTGAGTTACAGTGTCATGAAATGCCACTTTTGACTGTGTTGTGTTGCCTTGCTAACTGAAAATTATAGTTTTCAGGTTTTGATCAAAAGCAGTTTCAGTGAAGATTTGAATGCCAATTGACCTCTGAAATGTACTGTAAGTTTTCTGACCAGGTATACCAACAATGGTTTGGAGAAATTGCAGTCCAAACCTACATAAATCTTGCACACCATTACAATGTTTCCCAGAACATATCCAAAGTTTCATGGAAACAGTTTTTGGGCCAATTATTTGCAATTATTTTTAAAATTAGACTCTGGGTCATTTTTCTAACCGCTTACAAACCGCTGGCTTGGGAGACTTTTTGAGTAATGACAGGTGGGATTAAGAGGCCAATGGGCCCTTCCCTTCCTCTTCTTCTGCAATAATCCTTGCACTAAACAAAGAAAATTATGGAACTATGCGTCTGTAATGATTTTGGTTATTTTCTGTGTTTTCTTTTTTGTTCACTCGTTGCTACGTATGTATGTGTTGTAGATGATAAACTTTCCTTTCCAAAATTCTGGTGTATTTTCCGCACATGGTCTACTTGACTTGATTCTACATGTACATAGTGTTGTTGTAGAAGCCCTACAATGTTTTCATTTTTGTCATTTTTTACAAGCAAATGAAATGCATATGCATTCAAAGAACCGCATCACTAAAACAACAGCCTGATAGGATCAAAGTGTTGAACATACCAACTATGCAGAATAAACCACAGATTAGAAAAACATCGGGCCAATTCGAGAAGAAATTGGGAAAAGAAGAAATCTGAGGGCTTGCCAACACCAAAAAGCCAGCCTCTGCCAATTTTTTGAGATGTAATCTTTGTGCCAGTTAGTCGATTTTTAGAAATTCAGGAACGCATATTGCTAATGTTGCGTGTAAAACTGAATAAACCACCTGTGGTTTGGTATATTGCAGTCAGAACCTATCTACAATCTACATCTTGCTCATTTATTTCTCAGGAATAGCTGGTTTGAGCAATCTGTGGATGTCACCATTAGATTTATTTCGCTATCTTCTACCAAATACACTGGTTTAGTGGAAATTGAGCAACCGGTATAGACAAAAAACCAAAACTACATATCTGGCATTTTTGATCGTTTTTATAAAAACCACCTTTATCCAAACAGTCATATATTTTGAACTAATGATTCCATTAAGTTCAAATTCAAAATATGTCTATTAAACCGACTGAGTAAACAATAGAAAGTAAAATATAAAAGAAATGTAAAATAATCAATGAATTTTTGCGTTCTGCATGAAATTGACAGAAGAGTCGGCACTTACTGTATCACACATAAGTCATGCTCAAAATGGCGCACCTCTGAAGGAGACACCAATATGCAGATGTGAAAACAGAAGCAAATGGTCTGTTTAAACTATCTGAGGCATGAAAATGTCATTGTGCAATTAGTGTTATGCATATTACCTCAACAAACTAATCCAAAGGCATTTATTTTGAGAAAAAGTAAAATAAATGATCGATTTTTGACCATTCAGATGGCCAAAGTGGCCCGTCTACCCCATCCAACCCCTAGATATCTTTATACCATTGAAAAGAGGACAAAATGGCGCATCTTTTAAGCCATTCAAACGACTTTTCCTACGACAAAAATTTGAGTTTTTTCGCTCTAAAAATTTCGGAGTCCGAAAAAATGGAATTTTCGACTTTAAACAAAAAAATGGATGTCACCATGAGGTTCAGCGTGTATTTTTACATGTGTTTCAGCATCTAAATTTTTAGTTTAGCAACATTGAGTTTTGTCATACTCTGGAAGGTACAGGGTTCTATATCAGACGAATAAAGATAGCTAGGGCAAAACGGACTTCAAATTTGTTCTTTTCGATCAAAACTACATCTACGTGTAAATTTTCAACAATCTCATTCAATTCTTTGCTTCCTCATGGCCCGCAAAATGGCCATTTTGGCCCGCTTTCTCGTGCAGTGACAATTAAACAAACAAACAAAACGGTCAGACCACCACAGGTGACTGAGAGGAGTGAGTCACAAAGCGTTTAGAAGTTCAGCTAGCACAACCATGACTATCCACTACTCTTTGTGACAAACGCTAGCGACCATGCCATAATGTCTGCAGTCACTACAAACAGTGTTGCCCCAGGTCCAACTCCAAACATACTGTACATGTAGCTGGTTTTCGTCTGGGGATTTCAGATCCAAAATAGGGTTTCGGCACTATGTCCAAAACGGGTGTCAGTGACCTTTTTTGGTGACCAAAAGTGGGTTTCAGCGACCTTTTTTGGGCCTCAATCAAAACACGGTTTTGAGGACTAAAAATCGGGTAAAAATCCTGTCTGATTGCAAAAATGCCCTTTAAATCCCTATTTTTTGTTCTGAACCACACAAAAAACCTACTTTTTCCTTTAAAACATACAAAAAAATCTTATTTTATCGGTAAGATAGAGCTAAAATGCATTTGTAAAACCCTATTTAGAGATTTTTAAACCAAAAACTACAGTTCCGCAACCCTCTTTATGGCCTCTGAGTTTGAAACCCTAATTTTGGATTTCAGCAACTCAAATAGAGTTCCAGAACCCTGGGACCATCGATAAAATCAGCGAACGCGGCGCCTGGTCCAATGCATCGCCCATTGGCCACTCTGGCCATGGCCAGGGATGCCTACCATACCAAAATTGTACTAGTACTAAATCAAACTTTGAATTTAGTACTAGATTTTTGTTCAGCTGCCTTACCTTCGGCTACAAGGATAGCTGAATATTGCATGCGTACATCTTCTGTCTGTTGTTTCTGTGAGAGAACAAATTTTGGTGAACGGTTTTGTTAGCAGGCGGCAGCAGAGAATATGTACATAGGATGATGTTTGACCGAATGTTTGACAGAATTTGGCTGCTCTCGCTTAGGCACTCAGACAAAGAATTAGTGGAGTCACAGCCAACAGCCAAATGTTACTTACTCTATAGACTTTTGTGCAATGATCTAACAGCATAAAACGCTTACCTTCCTTTTGCCCACTAGCCACTACCCAGCTTTTTGGCTATAGTTTATCACCTAAGCCAACCAAACAGAAACATTGATTATTGTGGCTGTGACAATTTCAAAACTCTCAGCTATAAACGAGATTTTTTTCGTTCAAAAAGAGTGAGCAAAATTTGTCCAGTTGCCGAACCTTTTTTACTTTCGACAAAGCTGTCTGATTCCAGAATTTTATGGCCGCTATTCTCAATCAATCAATCAATCAATCTTTACTTCCTTTTTAAAGCCAGACACCTGTAAAACTGTACTTAGGCAGAAGCAGTAAAACAAATAAAACAAAGCCTATGCTACATGTACATGTTGTTGCTGTCTAATAACAACGTCTTAAAACGCATCGCATCACCAGTAACAAACTTTCTGAGAAATTACTTGAAACTTGAAATTTCAGAGAAATTACTTGAAACTTGAAATTTCAGAGAAATTACTTGAAACAACAGACTGAGATAAGGCATTCCAGAGCTTCTTCTAGCACAAAGCAATAACAATACTCAACGTTTGTAGGCGTAATTATAGGCACTTTTGCTATGGAGGCATAGGCATATGGCTAAAGCTGTGGCAGTATAATACACTGCCGCACGCTAGAAGCACATGTTTTGGACCTGACCAGCACTAATGGCCGAGGTCAGAGGGCAGCTCATTATGCAACGAAGCAGCTGACCTTGACAGCTCAGTAAGCTAATCCAGCCCTACCCCTGCTAGCCCAGCCCGCGTGACGCCCGCAACAACGGCGCGGCATGGGTGGGCGCATCGCCCGCGGATTTTATCGATGGTCCGGCGGTTGAGGGTTACCAGTGAAAAAAGAAAAGATGGTCCTTTAGGGTTTCACAAGCCCAAATTAGGGTTCCGGAACTCTATTTAATACCTCAGAAACCCTATAATATATAGAAAATATTCTGGCTTTTTGATAGAATACACAAATTTAAGATAAAGTGCTACTCAATTCAAAAAATTAAAGATGAAAAATGTACGTGCTGCGCCCGTACATACAGATTTTGCTTTGAAATGCTGAATATATCTTAAAATACTTTTAGCGCACGAATTTCGACTTGAAATCAAGTCAGATTGTTTTGACTTAAGTCTAGGTCCACCCACCAACCAAGTAAGTCCAAGTCCTTCAATTTCAAATCAATGACTTACTTTCAAGTCCAAATATCTAAGTCTGACTAAAATTGAAATTAAAGGGCGTGCTAGATTGCTTTTTGCCTTTTTGTCTTTGGTTTTGTCTTATTCTTAACATCTGCATTTTCAACTATTACCAACAGTACTAGAAACCCTGTCTTTGCTGCTAGTTAGTATTTGGGTGTCCTGAATTTTTGTACTTTTTAACCCAGGGTTTCAGGGTTCCAGAAACCCCAGAATCCGGCTGGGGGCTTTGTCCCAACCCCCGAAACCCTTTAACTACTTGTATGTGTTCAAAACCTAAAATTCCCTTAAATCGGGAAAAATCCGCCAAAATTTCCCTAAAAATACGAAATTCCCCTAAAAATCCCCCAAAAGGAAAATCAATGTTTTTAGCTCCTGAACCATATCTATCCATGTTTAGTGAAAAGACAGTAAAATTATAGCTACTGTGAGCAACTTCTTCCAATAAACTAAACGATTTCCAAAGTAACCTTTGAAATTTCCATTTGTTTTCAATGAAAACTGAAAGTTTTTTGTCAATCGACAAGGAAAAACAAACACATTGACGAAACATACATCCTCCTTTTCGAGCTACAACATGCTACACACCCTTTGACAAACGTTTGTTTGTGCAATTTCCCTAAAAATCAATTCATGTAGCTCGTTGGACAATATTTCAGGCAACGTTTTGCTGCTTCAAGTTTCTTTAATTTTAGTTTTTTTATGCCAAAAACTCTTTTGAGTCAGATTGAGTTCGCCCTAGAAGCCCCCTAAATCCTTAAAAAAATCCCCGAACTTTCCCCCGAATCCTCAAATCGAAAGTTTACCCCTCCCCAAATTTGGGGGAATCCCCCAACCTGGCAACACTGATTACAAAACAAGCATGCACAGCAAGCAGTCCGTTTCCTAACCACTCGACTGGCTTCAGCAAATTGCCGCTACCTCACGTATTCTTTCGGTTTCAGCTGTTTCCATTCTGCTGAGTGGCGGTTTTTCTATAGAAGCATATAGTTCAATAGAATTCTACTACCCCGACTATCCTGAGAAGAACAGACTGCTCAACGTTAAACTGCCTAGGAGAGAGTTGCACACTTCCGAGTTGTTGAACGGACTTGTCCATATTATCGGAGGAGCAAATAGTGTAGGTAGCGCTGTGAAAACTGTGATCACTTTTGACCCCACAACCAACCAATTGTCCAACCTTCCTGGCATGCTACAAGCTCGGAAGAATCACGACAGCACAGTTCTGGATGGCGCGATCTATGTGTGTGGTGGATATTATCAGTACAATGAGTTAGATTCATGCGAGCACTTCTACCAGAACAAATGGGAGCCCATCGCCCACATGTCAACTGCGAGATATGCACTAGCATTAGTAGCACTTAAAGGAGACATCTACGCCATTGGAGGTCACAGCACCTTTGTCGAGAGACAAAACTCAGTAGAGAGACACTCTCCTCACTCAGAGTTCTGGACACCGGTGACCTCAATGCAGTTTGAACGAGCAGGCCACTCAGCTACAGTGCTCAACGAACAAATCTATGTTTGTGGAGGAGCGCACACTGCAGTGTCATGTGAACGCTATGACCCAGTCACCAAACATTGGACTCAAATTCCAGACATGCAGAAGCCGCGAGTTGGATTCAGTTTGTTGTCAGATGGCAATGGCACTCGCCTGTTTGCTGCTGCTGGAGAAGAGCTTGGCGCAGAGAAAACAGTGGAGGTGTACAACGCAAAGACTAATGAATGGACTTTACTCAAAAAACCATTCATAGTACGTAGAATATCGAGTTCAGCTGTGATCATCAGTCAGTGAACATTTATTTTAAGCACTGCTTAACTTATCCACGACTTACACTATGTCAAACATATTGTGCCTTCTCACCCAGATTATTCCACTTTTTTCTAAGTTATGATCAATTTAGAAATAAGGGCATAATCAGTGTGCTATTCTAGTATGTTTTGGGTCAATAAAAGTTATGCCAGTCATAACAAACAGGTGGGCTTTTGAGATGAGGCCCCAGTAATGTAAGAAAAAGTTTATTTAAGTCTGATTGAAATTCTAATTCCATACTTGGGTGATCTGACTTTTCAGTGCGTAGCATAATTGGGGTTCGCTCTGACGCGTTAGCGGTGGTAAGGATTTTTATGTACATAGTAACATACACGAGCGCGACACAGGCCAAGACTGAACAACAGATACTGTAGGTCTATCTGACTTGAACCTGAACCTGAACCTGTTTTATTTTAGCCAGATTTGAACCTGTCCCGTTTTATTGGACTTACTCAATAGGTTCAAATTTTAAGTGCAATTTTTAGCCAAAATTTCTAAATTTTCGGTTGGATTGCACAAAATTTCTAAGATTTCATGTTTTTACAGCTATTTTTCAAGCTGAAAATGTCAGAAAACGAAAGTACACAGCCCTGTAAAGTCTGATCTGGGTCTTTCACAGTCAGTAGACAGTCAGGCTTATAGCTCAGAAAAGTTGCAAGCAGCGCAATATTTCTACAGTCTTTGGAATTATGAGTGGATTTTAACCTGAACCTATTGTACAGCTTTTTTAGATGATTGACTTGAAGCTGAAATTTCCATGTTGGACTTGACTTGAACCTGAACCTATTTTTTAACCCCGGACTTTCCAACAGTATTTTTAACCTAAAAGTTGCCTCTACAAGTATGTGTGTGTGTCTGCATACCTGTGCATAGTCAAGTCCGGCCAGGGTATGTGGCACATACAACTTCAGATACAGTGTGTACGTACTCGTAAACGTATTTCCTCAGAGAATTTCAAGTCTAGTTTGTAGTCCAAAAAATAATGAGCCCTCAAGATTGTCGAGAAAATTATTTGTAATCTTAGCTTATATCTCCCTAGGACAGACCGTCTAAAGTCGGATTCTGAAACCATGTCTAACCATCAGCAGATCAGAGACGGTAAGAAAAATGACGGTTGGTGGGCGTCGATTTTACCTGACGGTAAGGATAAAGAGGGCGGGTTCTCGATCGTCGTTAAATATTGTTATTTGCTAATTTAGTGCAGGAAATTAGTTTGAAGGACGGCAATTTTTAAATTTATTAAAACTGATAACTTCTCTGTGTGTCACGGTTTTTTCTTTGGTTTCGGTGACTGTAATCGACGAGAAATTATCAATTTTCTTCTTAGACATTGTGCATCCTGTTGCTGTTGCCCACTAACACTCTTTCCGCGCGGTTCCTTTACTAACATGTTCTGTGTCTCCGACGACACGTAAAACTTCAAGCTTCAATCATGTGATGCAGTGGCCAAACTAAAAAATGTAACCACACCTTTGCTTTGCGTCGCATTTGCATTGCTTTCTGTTTCTTTACAGCCTTGCTTTGCGGCATGACGCTATGGTCGGTCGATGCTCTTCAGTCTCTTCCTAATTCTAGGTCAAAGCGTCGCAATTATTTTTCGGCAGGTAAAGAACACACCATAGCGTACCTTGATTAAGCATGATTTAGCTCAGGAAGAGGCACAAAAAGAATGAGCAAGAAAATCTGGTTCATAGATCAGAAATATTTGAATCTACTTAGATTGATGGAGAAGACCAGCCGACTGCTATCTGTCGATCTTCTCTCTCGTATTTACACCTTTACACAGGCGGGAAAAAGTCTGGAGGGAGGGACCTGAAACCGTCTCGGGTGGGGGCGAGGCCGATTTAGTAGTACCAAAAACGCTGTAAAATTACAATTGTAGCCACCACTTTGGCGAACATACCGTAGTCTTCCACTTGCATTACGGGATACTAAAAAACGGAAAATCACGTTTTTCAGTGAAGGCATTGCTGTGAGTGAGGAAAAAACAGACATGGGCAAGGGGCTGAGAGATTCAACCCCATCACCCTCTGACTTCCCCCCTCAGGCCGCCGGTATCCCCGCGCAGGAATTTTTGGAAGTAATTTGTATAAAAAATTATGATAAACGTATGCTTAGATTAGGTGTAATGAGCTCAGAATAGCTTATTTTGACCA
The DNA here is from genome assembly GCA_030248155.1 of Sabatieria punctata. Classification (NCBI taxonomy): domain Eukaryota; kingdom Metazoa; phylum Nematoda; class Chromadorea; order Araeolaimida; family Comesomatidae; genus Sabatieria; species Sabatieria punctata. The sequence goes on along the minus strand of JASANB010000684.1, from coordinate 3,268 downwards.
ATTTTAACGAAATTTAACTTAACGACTTTAAGGGGCTGGGGAATCCGTAATGGAGATCTCCGGTAACCCTTTTTTTAAGATGTTTGTTTGTTTGTTTGTTTGTTTGTTTGTTTGTTTGTTTGTTTGTTTTTGAGTTCAACTGTACTTTCGGACAGCTCAGGACACCCCTCGCTCTTTTCAGAGCCCTTCAATGGGGTAGCCCTGTCTACAAACAATCCTTTCTCTTGCTGCCATTTGGTGCCATGGCAGCGCCGGTTAGGTTCCCATTTACCTACTGGCCATCAATGTATGTACTGTTGCTAAATAAATTTATTTCAAATGTAATTTAATTATAATTTAGTTACCAAACAGTTTACTTATATTAGTAAATTTCTAAAAATATTATTTAAATTATACATATAATTTACTTAAGGCAGAAATTCACTTTTAATATAATTAAGATTATAGTTTACTTGCCAAATAATTTACTTGTATTACTAAATTTCTAAAACTATAATTTAAGAGTCAGTCTCTGAACCGATCGAGTCTTGGCCCTTTGCCCTATTCAGACCCCAAAATTGAAACTTTGGGCTAGATGGCTGTAGGTTGGTACACTAATACATACTTATGAGTTGTCTTTCGGCCCCAAAGGATTAGTGGATTTGACGTTCCAATCCCGAGATACAGCCTTCTTAACTATGGGACCAACATTTCAAACTCGAATTTCTAACCTACCAGCTGGAGTTCGAAGATAAAAATTTGGGTTTTTGCGTAGTACTTTAAGAATCTGCAGTCCAATTTTGTTTTAGAAGAAAAAAATTTTTTTCGACCTCTTTGGCGGGCCATAACTCGGCTGGAACCCCCTCTAGAAGCACTTTTTTATTTTATAACTTTGTGGCACTTTTTATACGCTTCATTTTGGTATAGAATATGGTACGGTTGCTCGTGGCCAATCCAGTGAAAATTGGCCTCAAATATCACGAACTCGAAAAATTCGCATGTTTCACTATAGACATAATTTTCCAAATCGAATTTCTGACTTAATAAACGGAGTTGAGCTTTGAAAATTTGGGTTTCCAGAGTACTTTCAGTGTGCTTTCGGCATATTCAGTCGATTTAGAATTTCAAGTGAAAAAAATATTTTTCGACCTGTTTGGTGGGCCATAACTCGGCTGGAACCCCTCTAGAAGAACTTTTTTATTTCACAATTTTGTAGCGCTTTTTATAAGCTTCATTTTGGTATAGAATACGGTACGATTGCTCGTGGCCAATCCAGTGAAAATTGGCCTAAAATGTTGAAAACTCATAAAATTCTGGCCTTCCAAATGAGGTAATTTTTCGAGTTTGTAACCTATGAGGCCAATTTTCACTGTATTGGCCACGACCAATCGTAGCATATTCTATACCAAAATGAAGCCTATAAAAAGCGCAACAAAGCTATGAAATAAAAAAGTGCTTCTAGATGGGGTTACAGCCGAGTTATGGCCCACCAAATAGGTCGAAAAAAAATTTTTTCCCTTGAAATTCTAAATCGACTGAATATTCCGAAAGCACACTGAAAGTACTCTGGAAACCCAAAATTTCAACGCTCAACTCCGTTTATTAAGTAGAAATTCGATTTGGAAAATTATGTCCATAGTAAAACATGCGAATTTTTCGAGTTCGTGATATTTGAGGCCAATTTTCACTGGATTGGCCACGAGCAATCGTGCCATATTCTATACCAAATGAAGCGTATAAAAAGCGCTACAAAGTTATGAAATAAAAAAGTGCTTCTAGAGGGGGTTCCAGCCGAGTTATGGCCCGCCAAATAGTTCGAAAAAACATTTTTTTTCTTCTAAAACAAAATTGGACTGCAGATTCTTAAAGTACTCCAAAAGTTACGCAAAAACCCAAATTTTTATCTTCGAACTCCAGCTGGTAGGTTAGAAATTCGAGTTTGAAATTTTGGTCCCATAGTTAAGTGGGCCGATTTTCAGAAGGCTGTATCTCGGGATTGGAGCGTCAAATCCACTAATCCTTTGGGGCCGAAAGACAACTCATAAGTATGTATTAGTGTACCAACCTACAGCTATCTAGCCCAAAGTTTCAATTTTGGGGTCTGAATACTGGGACTCGATCGGTTCAGAGACCGACTCTTAAATTATAATTATAGTTTACTTAGCAACAGTACATCAACGGATTTCTTTCGGCGGCCTGGGTTGAGCTTTATGTCGACTACTTTCCAGTCGCTTGCCGAATTTGTGTTAAGCCTGCGGCGTTGAACAACCTGCTTATTATGAAAACACAGACACGCCAATACACGGAGTGACTTCAAAAGGAAAACGTGAAGATGGCTTAGACGGAAAATTACAGTTTTTTTGACCACGAAACGAAACACAACAAATTTATATTTGCTCTTTAAGCAATACATGACACAAAAGTCAGTTAGCTGACTAACTTTTATCCCAGACCATAAGTAAGCAGCGATCAGTCATTGTCTCCTCTTAATAGACAATAGTAGATTAAGTAGGTAGCAGAAAGGTCTACCACGCCTGCGCACTTACAACATTACATAAGACACTCCATAGTACAGTCAGCCAGTTTTAGGCCACTTAGCAGGCGCACCCTTGTGTACAAGTAGCTAAGCGAAACTAAATAAATTCGGCTATAGACCTGACAGCTGTACTGTAGCTGCAGCTGAATTCAGATATTTTAGCCATGTTCTGAAACACTTTCTGACTGCATTATGTAAAGTATAGTAGGTAATACCTCTCAAGAAATCCTTGAAAACGCTGTGTTGCGCTTTCGCTTTAGTCAAAGGTATGTAAATGTACTGTACTACCTTTTTAGCTAAACTACACAACTTGCCGGCTATTTAATATACAAACAGGCATTCCGAAATTCAGTGCGTACGTTCACTAGCTCTTAGTCTTTGCCGCACTGGAAGTGATGATTAGCCTGCTTCTCTTGCTTTTTTGTACAATTCCCGTCTTCTCAGGTAAACCGGTTCTTAACCTATTTTCTTTGGTTCTACAGTTGATTTATTTTAGTTCGCGCTGCTAATGTCGGCAGACCAAGTAAGACCAAATACAGAATTGTGTTAAAACTATAATTAATAAAGATCGTGTCTAACTTTAGAGAACTGTCATTTTCTGGACCTGTTGTTCGTTCTGGATGAGTCACAGAGTATGCTTGGTGCAGGATTCAATCAAGTAAATTATTTTCCTAAGTTTTATTACGAAAACCTTCAGAGACGAATCTCAGCAATGGAGTCAGTCAGTCACAGCCCCCATCGGCAGACGTGAGA